>JAQGCH010000167.1:0-30452 GCA_034699485.1 Nanhermannia elegantula
TGCTTAAAGGCAAATGAATCGATATTATTATAGCAGCATATTGTTCGACATACAGTAGAACCTAATTGTTTGAATATTTATTCAACGCTCACATTTATATTATTCAAAAGCAATTTTGCGCTAAAATTGTTTTCTTTGTAATCTTCAAAATCCGCTTAAAATAACTGTCTTATGAACTGTTGAAAAACGTTAATATTCTTCAAATTCTTACTAAAAATTTTTATTATCGCTTAAATATTTTGATGTGAAAAGTATTTTAATGGCTGTGAAAATTTTTAATTAAATTATATCTAAATTGGAGTTAGAATTAGAAAATTTTTAATTTTTTATGCAATGAAATGACAAATATTTTATTTATGAGAAAATCTATTTCCGGATATCAAACAGAAAAAAGCAAAAAATTAAACTAAAATCTCAATAAAAATCTGAATATAAACCTTTAGGGTCTAGAAGTCTAATGACATTTAAATATCTATTAAAAAATTTTATTTGACTATTAATCAGAGGAAACGAACTTTAAATGACACAAAACTACTATGATTTTTGATTAGATTTAAATAAAATAAAAAACAAACAAAAAAAATGGAATAATAAAAATAAACTGCAATTAAAATCACTTCCTTTTGAGATATTTTATGTAATTTTTATTACACTTAATCTCTTCATTCATTTATGAAATAAATAAATGAAAAAATAATTTCACTATAAAACGGAATTTCCTGTACCGGTAAATGATCGCTAAAACTGAAACCTAAAATAGTAGTCGCACTTAACTTAAGTTAGAAGAAGTCTCAGCTAATTCTGTGAGCATCAGAACACAAATCCGAATCCTCGAGAGGTCTAATAAAAAGAAATAAGTAAAAAAAGTTTGTAAAAAAACGGTAGAACTTAAACAATAGTGCACTACAAATAAGAGGACCTATTATTTTATAAGAGGTTTTTTCTATTATAAAAAATAATTCTGTGATAATTAGTCGAAAAACCTTCAAAACTCTTCTTTACTGACATGAGAGCTGCTATTCTTTGTATTCTATGACATCTTAAGCTCGGAATTTGATTGACAGTTGACATGGGAACTATTTGATGCTTACATAAAAAATATTGATTTCTGAATGCTTTTGATTGTATTTTTGAATTGATATGATTTTCTGTAAGCATGACTTGAATGAGATGTTATTTGTAAAAGTTATAGAGTTTAGTGACCACTAAAGAAGAGTAATAGAGAACATTTTTTTATTATTGATTATCATATATATGGATAATGCAAATAAAGACTGTTATTGGTGTTCAAATATAAGTGATATCATAAGAAGTAGAGCACGCGATGGGTTGGATTAATGACTGCTCAATGTAATAATACTGTAGATTATGTTTTGGGATAAATTATTTTTGATCATTAAATAGATGTTCAAATGAGTTTTGTTGCAGATGTTGAAAAATTATTTTTGTCTTTAAAACTATTCTCAAGTTTTGTGTGTTTCTTAAGAAAAACAATTTGGGTCTAAAAAGTCTCCAAATTATTAAACCATAAAAAATATCTATTATTCATGAAACTGTTGTCATAATAATTACAGCTTTTAAAGTACAGGAAAATATGTGAATACTATTCATTTCTTCTTTTGATAATTATAACAAAGTTTAAAACTGTTTGATTACAATTTGAAGAACAGGTTTATTAAAATTCAATGCTTAGAAAAGTTGATAATCTTTGAAATTATTGTTAAGTAAAAAATTAATAAATGCCTAAAAAATATTAAATGTATGGTTGAATTTAAGACGTCCTATGGCTATAACAACTTGATATTTATAAAAATTAGAAAAGGGTTTAATAGTTTAGTTACAGCTTTGAATCGATTATTTTAAAATTTTTGATATTAATATTTATTAATGATGTGAAAACTTATAAGATTTTAAAAACTGAATCCAAACTACCTTCAAATTATATGTTCAATAAATTTAAACTTAAATTTTCTTAATTAGAAACGTGTTTAAGGATAATAAACGAAAAAATTATCACTAAATAAATGTCAATGAAAGCAGTAACACATCGGTCATATTAAAGAAACTTATTTGATGTGCTTTAAACTTCATTTTTGACTTTGATTTTGAAGTTTCAAAAGTCTTTGATCTAAATACAGAACTTTGTAAAGCAAAAAATATTACAGTAATACCTCCATATAGTGAGCCTCCACATTGTGAATCCTCTTTATAGTGAATACAAGATGCTGGTCCCCAGTGATTCACTATATCGAGGTATTGCTGTATAATTGAATATTCAGTGTTATATCTTTTTGTTTGCTTTTCAAAAGTTTATTACTTTTCATCAAGTTTTCAACTGATTTAATAGATAAGTCTTTTTAAGTAAATAATATCCGATGTATTGGCTTCAGCTTTAAATTGTTGATATGTTAAGTAATTTATTTATTTATTTTATGAGATTTAAAAATAATTTTAGTTTATTTTATATTATTTTTACTAATCTATTAAGCCATGAAAAAATATGAAAGATATATAAAAAACTTTTGTCATAATAATTATTATAAATATATATTAGTCTACAAAAAATATTTAATGACGCGTTAACTCGTATACCGATATTTTTAAAAAATTATCAATATATAAAATCGCATAAAATTTTATAAAATTTTTGTTACAAATTTAAAAAATAGTTTTATTAACATAAAAGTTATTAAAATTTTATTTTTAAAAAAGTATACAATTAAAGGAAATAAGAGAAACCATGAATAATATATAAGATGCATAAAACTAATTGTCATAATAATTACAGTATTAAAACAAGGGAAGTATACAGTCTATGACTGTTTACAAAAGCGCGATCCCATAATAAAGCATTAGTATCGGTAGTTTTCCGTCGATAACTTGGCCACTGGTCACTGGACACAGACTTTTGGGGTCATTTTATCTGTTCTCAGGGACGCTGATTACGAATATGAAATGAGTTTTTTAATAGCTATTACCGTTTTCGAGATATATTCGGCGACAGACGGACAGAACGCGGTCATTTTTGATCAAAGCTAAAAATGTTAAACACAAATGTTTGACTTTCCAAAAGATTTTGTAAATTATTAGTTTATTAAATTACAAATTGTTCCTAACTTATTAATTACAGCTTGAAAAACAATTTTATTAGTAAATGCATTTTGATTTCAGTTTAATTAACATAAAATTTATTAAACCTTTATTTGAAACTATAAATATCTAAGACATCAGAATCGCTTTTAATAGCATGAAATATCACTGATTTTTCAAACTTAGCGAAAATTCACAAAAATCTTTGACTATAGGACTAAAGTATTATTAATGAAAGAGATAATAATATTTTCGACCCTAATATAGATTGTTATTCAAGCGTATGATAGAATAAAGCAAAAAACTAGTCTCCTATAGCCTTTCAACATGTTCTTTCGGTCAATTTATCAGATTATTGTCGTCCAATTGTGCTCTATATCGATAGCCTGCAGGCACCTAATGTCGAAAGAGGATCACACTTTTCTGTATGATTTTCTATTCTGTTGGCAGAGAAGTGTAGGCAAAAAATAAAATAATAGAAATAAGTAGAGAAATAGAGAGCAAAAATTCTCTCAACATTTCTATCTAATGAACTCAGAGACTCCCAAAGTTAAACAATAAGAGAAAATATATAGATGTGTCAGATTATGATGAAGAAGGGCTTATGTTATGTATTGTGTGAGGGGATATTTAGGTCATTTTTTCATAGTTCATTTCATTTGTGCATAGTACATTTTAGGCTTATATTGTTTTAGTTTAGCTTACAATATAAGTAGAGTTTACTGTACGAGTAAAAGAGTATAACTAAGGCTAAATAATTTTATGGTTGCCAGCCATACATTATTATCCTGGAGTCAAAAATATTTTTTTGGTTTCTTAAGGTGTTACTGAAGAATATTTCTGCTCTTTGAAATTTCTGTAATTTAATAATTTTTGAGAATTTAATGAATTTTTAAAAATATTTGAATAATTTGTTCAACAAGAGTTGAAAATATATTTCGGGTTATTGTCCAGTATATGAACCACTACATTAAAATTTTAATTAGTTTTATTGATTAAAAATTTACATTAAAAGTATTAATTGTACGTTTGTAATCATAATAAATGTATTAAAGTATATTTTATATAAAATATATATTTGTAATTAAGTATAGACTGTAATTAAGTTAATTGATTGCCACATAAATTGATAGCATTAGTGCTATAATTGGGTAATCTGGGTAACGCTAATTTTTTGAATTTTGACATTTTTCAATAATAGTATTTTGCAATTTTTTTGAATGAATAATGATTTTTTAACTTTAAATAAAAATTATTTCAATAATTGATAATAGTGTTAAAATTAAATTATCAGGTATTTACCTATAATAGTTCTTACTACATTGGGGCTATATGGGGCCCAAGACTGGACTTACGAGTTAGTACTGTATTACCCCCACCCAGTCTGAAGACCTTTGAAAAGCGGGGGTTCTTAATTATTTTGAACTTAAATGTTAATGACAATTAATAAATTATTCTCACTCCTCCATATTTTCTAAATTTTCACCACTGCCGTTTCAAGCTATTAGGTCAGGAATCTCAGGCTCTCTAAGCATTAATTTGTAGGTCCGTATCAATTTTTAAAATTGTCAGATCTTCACTATCTCTTATGTTCTTTCTCCTATCCCCAACCAAAAATTTTTGTGCATGGCTTTCAGAAATTAGACCCCCTGAAGAATCTGAATCTGACTTATACGTTCAATTAATTATTAAACTGTAAATTATTATAATTGAATTTATATGAATTTTATATTAAAGGATCTTGTACACTCATTGGAGTGACGAGTCAACAGACTTTATTTTTTAAATTGTTTCTAAAATATATACAATTAAAGATTAATTACTTTATTAAGGGTTCCCTAAATCAGATGATTCCTATTTTAAGTTTTGCCCATTTATTTATACAGAGACAGATCTTTTCTATATCTCTCTGTAATTTATTCTCCAATCTGCAAATGACTGAAATCTGGTAACCTTAAAAAGTTTTTCTCTTGTATAAAACGAGACTATTTGAGTCTTTACTCAACTCAATTCCTATTTGTTCTCTTGTCTCGTACTCCTAACACAGAAAGCCTTCAGTATTCTGTATGCTTAATATATTAGTAATTACGAGCCAAAGAGGAAAAGGCAGACGCGGATGAGAGGATGTTCGCTATGATATAACTAGATTTTTAGGGATGCGAATAGTGTTTAAGCTCTACTTTTCTATGTGTGTGTTCACTGGGAATGAGACACACCATTAGTGATCCCTTAGTTTAATAATTGGGTTGTATTCCGTTATTTAGTATGTTATATGAGTCACACACTCTTTGCGAAGCTTTAAATTTTTGTGTTTAATTTGTGTAAATGCAGTATTTATTTAGGATTTTTGTTTAGGGTATTGATTATTAGGTTTATGTTAAAAGTTTTTCAAAGAGTGGCTGTAAAATAGTTGATAGGATTTAATAGTTCTTGTAATAAAAGTTTAGGGCATTGAACATATGGGAGTTCAACCCCTCTCTAGTTATGTCTAGTGTGAGATCTGATTATACGTTAGAAATGGGTTGAAATGAGTTTTCTGTTTAATTTTACTTCTGGGACGAGAAGGGGTTCCGAAATTTGCTTAATTAATGAAATTTCTTTCAAAAGTATTTCGAAATTGAATTTGTGTTACAGTTCTTCCGACTGATTGGTAAATGAATTTATTGAAACATTCTTTTCGACTTTAAAATCATGTCTATGTTAGAAAACATTTTAATACAAATATTTTACATAAAATTTGAGCAAAAATTAGTAGATTTTGAGGCTCAATACAGACTGGTATTTATGCATAAAATATAATTTGTTTTCATACAAATTCTTAAGTTTCAAAAAAACATGTTTTTTATGAGAATTGTCATAAAAAATCCATTAATTTTTTAACAAAAATAAAATACATGTCAACTAAAAAAATTGATTAATTCTAAAGTTAAGCTAAAAATGAAGAGATTTGTTAAAAAATTATTTTAGAGCAGAGACAAAAATCTATTTTTAGTAGTAAGCATGCATTTGATCTTAATGTTCAAGACTTTCTTGTGCTGATCACTAGTGAATACACACTCTATAAACGCGTAACGAGAAGACAAAGTTTTCACAACTAAAATGAATGAATGATATTATTGTCTCACTTGGAGGCCAAGAATTTGTCGCATAGTTAGCTCAGAGACAGAATAATAGCATTTAAGAATCCAAATAAAGCAATTCAATGAATGATATCATTCAGTGGCTGACGAAAGAGAATCTCTTTTAGTATGAGTTTATTATTCAACTGCAATATAAGCGTTTGAGTGGCAATAATGTTATCATTCATTCATGGCTTATATGTATTTCATGAATAACTTATGAATATTAAGGAATTCATTAATTTTTGATTGAATTATATGTAAAACTTGAGAAGTGAGTTAATATTCAATAAGAACTGAGATAAATATTTATATTTTGTAAGTTTAGTGAAATCTATTAATAAATTATAGATTAAATGAGTTTAGTTTTTATACCTAATTAAATATTTTGAATACACTTCTATTTTTGGAGGAAATTCTATTCAATAGAGATTCGAAAATTTTTCTTTTAATACACGGAAGACTTGCTTAAAAAATAATTTTTTACTTGTCATTAATAAGCGAAAATTCAATTTTTCAATTGTATACCACTAGAAAAGTAGTGCATAACTAATACACCATAACTTATTTTGAATTGAAGGTGAAAAATAAGGTTTAATTTTACATTTAGAGCAAATATGATTAACAAAGATTCACAAATTTAATAATAAACGAGTGTTTAAATCATGTTTTTTCGTGCGAATAAAATCGAAAATGATTTTTTTTATAAAAATTATTTTTGATTTTCAATTTTAGATCAATACAAAATCAAAAAAAATAAATGTAGAGTTATTATTGAAGACTGTACTTAATCAGGATTTAAATGTTTTTTAAATAATAAAATTCTCAATCTTTGTAATTAATTCCTGAACTTTTAAAATAATTATTTAATTCTTTACACAAACTGTAATCAAAATATTTATTTAATATCATTGTTTAATATAAAAATTATTTCCATAGGCTATGGGTTGTGTCCCTACTGATTAATGTTTGTTAATTTTTTTATTTCGGAAGTCTTGTTATCTAGTTATACAAAATTTTTAGATAAGATAAATTAACATTAGATACAGTTTAGAAACAAAATAATTAGGAAAAAATTTTCAATAAAATAAACTTTAAAAATATAAGTAAACAATTATTTTTGAATTTTTAATTACAAGTTATGACTGAAAAATGTTTTTTTATATTGAAATTTTAAATAAAATACTTCTCAATATTTGCCATTAATTTCACAATACTTTTCAAAAATAAATAATTTACTCGAACTGTAATCTAAAATATATTGTTTAATATCAATGTTCAACATAAAAATTTTTTCTGTTAAATTAATTTTATTTTTATAATAATAATTAAGAACCTTTACTGAAACCCTAAATCAATTTTTAACCCTTTACACAACAATTTTAGTTTTAAAAAATTTAATTTAAATTCAGTTTACAAACAGACTAACAAAAAAATTCTCACCAATGAAATAAACTTTTAAAAAGATTATAAAACATTTGCGAGAATAAAAAAAATTTCTAAAATAAAAAAAATAAAACAAAGGTCAAGTTGAGAATTAAAGCCAACAGTTTTTTCAAGATTGTTAAGACTTATTGCAGTATTGTTTTTGTGCAATCATTTTAAATGCCTTGAACTTTGAGCCAATGAACCAGTTAAAGACGGCTTTTAATTATTTTGATTCATAAATTCTCAAATCATTTAACACGAGAGCTATTTTTCTTAAGACTATATCCGCTTTTAAACAACCAAAGAATTAAAAGTGAGATAAACTGATATGCGCTAAGAGTAAGTTAACTGCATATGAATTGCATAGCAGTTAACTTATTTTTGAAAGTGATTACAGGAATATCTAGTTTTGTGGTAATCGTGAACCAGAAGTGACTTATTTTGTTGATTTGCA
Source organism: Nanhermannia elegantula (assembly GCA_034699485.1). Classification (NCBI taxonomy): domain Eukaryota; kingdom Metazoa; phylum Arthropoda; class Arachnida; order Sarcoptiformes; family Nanhermanniidae; genus Nanhermannia; species Nanhermannia elegantula. The sequence continues at coordinate 8,092 of JAQGCH010000167.1, forward strand.
CAATAATTGCTTGAATGGGTCAATGAGTGATTCAAATAACATAAATTTCAAGGCATTACTGGATCTGATCGTATGATATGGTTATTGATTGAAATTAACTTTTGATTAATGACCCGAAAAATACATACACTTCTAGTCTTTAGTTTTTTAGTAACAGTCAAGTTCTGATTAATTATTTATTTTTTACTTTATTTTTTTGAACTAATAATTCATTAATTAAAATAAAAACAAGTCTCATAACAAACGCATTGATAGCAGGGCTGAAAAGTATTTTTTTCTCTTTTATTTTAATCCGATATTAAATTAAAGTTAATCTGACATTGAATGCAAGTGTGAAGAAAAAAATTTATATATTTTTGTTATGAAATTACTTAATTTGAAGGTATTTTTTATGGTAATTAATTTGAAACAAGAGATAATTGTTTTTTTCAAGGATTGACACAATTAATGATTTTATATTAACCTAAAAATTGAATTTTTATTACTTTGTTAATGATCTGTAAAAATATTTTAACAAGAAAATAGATTTTTATTGAGGTTTTTATTATGAAAGACTAATTAGAGAAATATATTTGCAAATTAAAGTGTAAGTCCTTTATATGGAAATAAAAATTAAATTATTGTAATAATTATTATTCAAATAACTTTAGGTTTCTTTAAAAGGAGTTTTCTTTACCTATCATTCAGAAAATGACTTTGAAAAACAAATATAACTTTAAAACGTGAAATAATTTTCTGAATGATTCACAGCGTGTATAAAAAAATTATTAATGAATTCACTATAAGAGACATTAATTTAAATAATATTTCGGCAGAATTTAAAGCCTATTCCCAGTGATTTATTTGAACTTCATGTGAGTTCTTAGAAATATGTTTGATATTTCATTATTGATTCACAGCTGGGTCTCACTCAAGATTTTTAATTTAATTCAATATTTCACACAAGTTTTCAAATTTAACTCATTTGTTAAGACGTTTTTCTCATTTTTTAAAACTTTTTTAAACCCTCAAAATTAATTCTTGAGTTAAATTGAATTTAGGATTGAAGTAAATCAATAACTAAACGATTACTTATAGATATTTAAAATATTAAAAATATTATAAAATGTTTAAAAATCACTTTTTTTATCTTATGACACAATGAATGGATTGTTGTTTCAAAAACTTTATGCAATAGAAGTCCTAAACAAATATATTTTATTTTTATAATTATATTTACAGTTATTTTTTGAAAAAATTGCATAAATTTTTAAATACCAAGAAAAAAATTCAAGAGATTTTTGAAAGAATTGATTAGTTATTAAAATAAATAACTTTTTGTAAACTTATAATTCTTTTGACAATAATTATTCTAAAATAGCTCTTAAGCAAAAAACATTTAAATGTTTCAGAACTTTAAAACCCAAATCTTCGATCCAAAAAAATTTGGAAATTTTATGAATAACAGCATAATAAATAAATATTAAAACATTTACAGCTAATAATTTTCCGAAAATTTGAATATTATTGCATATAAGAAATACCCAAATAAATTATTATTACAAAAATATATTGCGAACCACTCGGATATTGTTTCATGTGTTGGGTCTCACTATAAATGGGTATTTTTAGCTCTAATTGAATGAAATGTTTATCTGGTCTTAAACTTACTTTAGGTAGGATTCACTATACATAGGTTAGCACTATATAGAGATATTTCTGTATTATTATAATTTTTAATTTTCTGACGTTTCGCAAATCAATGAACTCTAGAAAATAATTAACAAAATCTGAAAACTTTATCAATAGTAAGACATATAACTCAAAGTGAGAGTCCAGTGTATTTATTATACTCTATTCAGAACCAAATTTTATATTATTGAAAAAATAGCTCAAAATAATTGTGGGAAAAATTTAAATCATTTTCTCCTAAATCCTATGGAATAGGTATCAAAAAAGAGAAGCGAATAAAAAGTTTGTGAGAAAGTTATGTAATTTATAAACTCTTTTGAACCAATTTTTCTCTAACTTTTTTGCTATCAAGTCATACAATATTGATAGACATGTAACTCAATTAAAATAGAGTAAAAGATAGCGTCTATTTATAGGTACTATTATTCAAAATATTGATTGTTTAACATTTGAAAAAGTAATTTCTCTTTAGTTTCAAGTCTCTAAAGGCTTGAAAACCTTTTAAAGCGATTTTTGCGCTAATGCTATAAACCTTTAAATATTTGAGAACTACCTACTTATGACATTTCCACTAAATATAAAGAATTCAATTCCAAACACATTTGATTATAATTAACACAATATAAAAGACACGTTAAATAATAATTAAATTCTAGTTAAGAAGAAAAAAATACTTTAACTATTTTTTATATTGTATTTTACGAATGATTGATAGGAATAAAATGTCAATCTGTGTAACCGGTGATGCATTCACACGAGCAATAATCTCATAGAGAATTGAACAGCACCTGAGACTCAGAAACTTTATTCAGATTATATATACATAACTTGCATAACGAGATTCTATACTATTATAAGAATCCCCTAAAAGCCAATTAACTGCTATACAGTTAAGCTGAGCAGTTATCTTATTCTTAGCACAAAACGCGATTCTACAATAGGATAATATCCAACATAAAAAACTACTCTCTATATAATATTCTGTATATATAGAGCCATAGAGTTCTAACAGTAATAAATCTTATTCAGTCTCACAGTTACCAAATCGAGTGACTGAATGCTTTGGTACACCTTATGACACAATTTATCATTTTCCGCATGGAAGCTCACCAGCAAATTATTATTCCGGGCATTGCATTACATTAGGGTCTGAGTGTATAAAACGATAGGAAAATACAATTTATGCGATAACATTGCATAATATGTAATAATAATAATAATGATCGGCTCCGAAAACCATATTTAGATAGTTTGTTACACAAGAGTTTTTAAGTTAGTACTGGAATTCGGGGTGTCTTATGGGTAGAGTTTTTTTTACCTATAACTTGTTTTTATCTGTTGTCTCACGTTTAAGAAAACTAATTATTTTTTGTGTTTGTTAATGAAATTAATAGTCTATTCAACACTTAATAAATTATAACTTTTTTTGTTAAATAGTTGATAAATAGTTCTCTTATTAGTTAATTATTTTTTTTTCTTTTTGTCTGAAGAATATTGAGCTGAATTTGAATTAAGGATTATTTTCAAAAAATTAATTTCAGAAATCATTAATTTTAAAGAAATATCAGTTCAAAAGTGATTTAAATGCATGAAATTGAATCGAATGCACATATATTTTAAAAGATTAACAAAAAAATAGAAATATTAATCAATTTTTAGCATAAGATTTAATTCTTATAACTCATAAATTTGAGTTTTTTTCTCAAATTTATAAGTTATAAGAATGAAATGTTATGCTAAAAATTGATTAATATTACTATAAAACAGGCGATAATGAGAAAAAATAATGTCCGGCACGTATTGATAATCTCTTATTTCATTAAATTCAACGAATTCTAGTAATCCATGTTAAAAAATAATACTATTCATCGATATTTTCAGAGATCCCATGAGATCGCATGCATATAATGTATGAATTATTGGCCTCTAAAGGGATACTAAAGCGAAATTTCATCGCAGAAAATGTGTTGTGTTTATGACCGTGTAGTGCATTCGCTAGTTATATAACACACACAATGATAGAGAGACTATATATTAAAAACTTAAAGGCGTTTCACATATTAGAGAAATGATAGTTAAATGCGAAGCGAAAGGCAATCAATATTTTATTAGTTTTCTGTCGGGGAATAACTTCACTTTAGGTATCTGTAGATTAAAAAAGTGCAACAAAATTACATTTTTATAGTCAGCACTCATTTGAATTTTCTTTGGCTTTCGTAAATACTTCTGTTTCGTATCGTTTTATGGCTTTCTTAATAGGATTTCTGCGAAAGATATTATAGATATTTATTGTTAGGATTTACTGATGAATATCTGAGTAATAGCTGCAAACAATAGCCATAAAAGAGGATATAGTTTATTAATAGTATGTTCTGACACACTTTTAACATACTGTATAAGTTTGTTTGGCTTTAGCATTAAGTTATTTAAAGTATTTAAAACATAATTTTCATCAATAAATTTATATTGTCTTTCAAAACATGATAACACGATAGAGCTGTTAAATAGCAATAAATTTTAGGTACAATGCATGTTAACTGAACTTCAGGTGTCAGATAAAGAGAATAATAAAATTAAAAGTGAAAACTATTTTGTAAAAATATGTTCGGAGATAAAGAAATGATAATTTTTATAATTTGAAAAATTTTTATGCCTTTATTAGCAACGAATTAGAGAAACATAAGAATAATTGTATTTCTCAACAGCCTAGTGAACAGATTATTGTTAATTAAAATTTTATTTATATATTTTAGAAGTTAATATATTTAAAACCCTTTTTCAACTATAAGAAAAGTATAAAATATTGAAATAAAGATAAACATTAATTCAGTAAATAACCGAATTTTAGAAGAAATTACTTTTAATGAAATTAATAATAGTTGTATATTAAAAATGTACAGTTTTTAATAATATGGTATAAAAGACCTATGAAAAATACTTTTATTTGCAACAACACTAAAACAATTCAAATTCATGTTATTATTCAATATAAATTTCAATTATTTTTTCAAATGGGAACTCAAACTAAATTATAATAAGAATAAAAATTAAGCAAACTTTCATTTAACATAACTATTGTAATCCATCTGACTTTGACATTATATATTATAATGAATTTAAAGAAAAATGTTTTTACTATATTTGTGCAATAATTCCTCTTTATAGTGAATCACTTTGAACCGGACTCTTGTATTCACAGGTATTCACAATATCGGAGCTTCATTATAAAGGGATATTTTTAGCAGTAATTAAGCCAAATTCACGCTTGGATTTGCTCTCAATACATATCGAGGTATCACTATAAAAGGGTTTAATATATCGATGTATTACTGTATCAATTTTTGGAAACATTTAGCCCTAATGCATATTTATGGGGCTAATTGTGTAGAAAAATTTGAGCTCAAAATGGGTCAAAATTCTCGGTAATTTAGAGAAAATGCACTTTAAAAATATTATTAAATCATTATTCGAGAGCATAATAAAAATAAATGTCACATAAAATATTCCGACACCAAAATATTCATGCATTTGATTTCAATTAAAAACCATTAAAATAACATTAATAGCGAATAAGAGGAAGTAGTAATCGATTGTGTTTGAGAGAAAAAATTGTTGGCTTTTCTGTCCACCAATTGTTGTATTAGTTGTTAATCTAATTTTGGTCATTGTTTTGTGATTTATATATTAATGCCTTTGAATTCAATACAGACTGGAATGTATTTTAGGCATTAATTACATTATAGGCATCACTAACTCGTAAGCGTTTTCTGATTCCGTAATTTTTCCGATGCTTTTACTGATATTATTCATTAATTACATTATAGAAATGTGTTTTAAATTAGTGAATACTATCATTTGTTAATTATTGGTGTATTTCAGCTGTAATTTTAATGAACGAATAGGTTTAGGCCCACAATTAGGTCAAGCGCTTAAACATTAGACTCACGAATAGACTACGGATTTGATTTTGAGATAATATATTAAATATAATAGAAATTTATTAAAAACAGTTGAGAGGAAAATATGGTTTTTATTATCAGTCATTAATTTTATTAATGTCTGAAAATTTTTCAAGATTTTCTATGAAAACCTGCAGTAAGAAAAAGTTTTTAATATTTTATATACAAAACCATTAAAAACATAAGGATTTTGATCATGAATTATGTCAAAAGACATATATTTCAAGTTCAAAATTAATAATTTATTAGTTTTGAAATTTTGCGCAAAAAAAGTTATTTTTCAAGTGAATGAAAAAGAAATTTCAGATAAAATTACTTTTTGATAACAAAAAATGAATTTAAATATTTCTTTAGCGATGATTTAGTTTAATATAGTTTTACTTAACATACAAACGGTTGTAAAACAAATATTTATTATTCAATTAAATTGGGAAAAGAATAGCTCAATATCTTTAAACTTCTAAAACGCCTTAATCTTTAAATCAGACAAAACTTTTACATAAATATTGACTTTAAAGTGAAAGTTGATAACCAAAGAGTAAACTTTTCACACTTAAGAATTAGAATAGAAATAAAAAGTTGTACTCGAGTGTTAGCTATATTAGTGCTCTGTAGTAAAGCAATTCCTATTGAACGCCTCTATCTATAGCTTTGTAAATCTAAACGACAAACATTGTAAAAGTTTAAACTTCACGAAAGCAAACAATAATTCGCTCACTTATAACAAACATTGAAATCTAAAGCGTGTTTCACTTCAAGTTTAAATTTTCTCTATTTTTTCTCTTATTCTTTGGTCTGTCTGTCTGTGTATCTGTCTGTCTGTCTGTCTGTCTGTGTATCTGTATATCTGTATATCTGTATATCTGTCTGTCTGTCTGTCTATTTGTCTCTCTCTCTCTCTCTCTCTCTCTCTCTCTCTCTCTCTCTCTCTCTCTCTCTCTCTCTTCAATTTTATTCATCATATACTGTATTTTCTCTTCCCCTATGATTTTGTTGATAGTTCTCTACTATCTATCTATACATTGAAAATTGAAGTCTCCAAGAAAATGCCTTTAAGTAAAAAATCAAACAAATGTTTAGACGAAAACATGTTTTTTATGCCCCCTTTTTAAAAGATACGAACAAAATATCTAAAACATTATATTTAAAAATTGAGCTTTTTTTGACTTATAGTAAGAAAACATACAAAGAATAGACTCAATGAAGAACTTTCTTTTACCTACTATTGTGTGGTTAGAAGAGTAGGAATTTTTAATATAAGTTCTGTGGGTTTGGCTCTGACTTTGCGTGTGTTTTACATCTTGTAATGCAAACAGATTATTAAAAAGTGCGCACAAGTGTATCATTTAATTTCTCACAAAAAATACAATACAATAAAACCTATATTTTCTATACTCTAAGTCTCTCTTAAAGTCACGTAATTTTTCAAACTTGTAATTATTGTTAAGGCTGTTAAAAATTATATGTAATGTAAACAAACCGTGCGATCCCTTTATTTAGATATCAAGCCCTTTAAGTATTGTTTCGTGAATTGTTTGACACTTTTTTGATTGTTTTGAGAGTGAATGGAAAAGAATTATGAAACTCTCGAAAATGTATTACATTTAAGATAAATAACTCACAAATGATTTATAAATTGTTTGACAGATAGATATGTCTAAGAAAACAATAGTTTGTTGAGTTTGTAAAAAGTTAAGAAAAATATACAGAAATGTTGAAAATTATTTCAAACAATACTATTTCACAAATAAACAAATGATTTTCAGGTTTAAAATTACTGTTAGACTAATAATTATTCATTATTTTGAAAACTATTCTATAGAACAAAACTTTGAATAACTTATTGTTTCCTAAAATTTCTTAATAAATGAAACATAACTTAAACAAACATAATATAAGACACGAAAAAATGCTACAAAGGGAGGAAAATTGCGTTTAAATTCATAAAATATGTATTTTTTGTAATTTTTTAATCATAATAAACAAAAGAAAATCTTTTCCTGTAATTGAATAGGAGTAGTGGTACAGAATGAGTGCCCGCACAAATCAGATATACTGGTAGTAAACTGTAAAACATATTTAACACACACAGAAAAATATTCAACACAATAGAGTTGAACAACAATTTTCGCTCACATCTGCCCTTCTTATTGATGTACTTTTTTTCTTTCATCAGTATTGTTGCCAATACTTCCGATGACATGAAGAAAGCGCTACAACTCTGCTGAAAGAACCCAGAGTTGAAAAAACCCTCTGTTTGTTTGTAACACAAAAAAAAGATTGAAATACTATTACATCCATAGAAATACTTTACAATTCTCTTTCAACTGCATCACTATTGACTTCTTTTGGTGAAGTTTGAAATATTGTTATAAGTTTTTATTCTTAGTTTTGTACTAAACTTATTATCTCTTAATATACCGAATCGGCGACCAAATCAATTTTTCTATAGACGTGTTAAAAGAATTTTTCAATCAAAATGTTTTTTGAGAAATTAATTTGCAATTTAATTCCCAGCTAAGTCTCGGTACTTATTAATAACTTCTATGAGAATAACATTAAAAATAGTTTTTTTTGTTTAGTATTTGTATTTTTTGTTTAGTATTTGTCTTTTTGTTTTAATAAATTTTTTATATAAGAATATCTGAATAATTAAATTATAGCTTAATTCCCCCTTAAGTTAGGTATTTATTAATAACTTCTATGAGAATGAGTACAAAAAAGTTTTTTGTTTCGTACATATGTTTGACATAAAGTTTTTATATAAGTTTTGTTTTGATTTTTTTCTTTTATGATTAATTAACTTAATTATTGTGTTTGTATTTATTTTTGTTTATAGGAAATAATATGTATATTCTGTTATTTATAACTTGAATCCGTTTGACATACTTTTTAAGGTTAGTTGACTTCATAGCTGGATAAGAGACCGAACGAGCAGATCAATTAAGGCGAGAGTAGCGACATATAGAATAGAGAAAAGAAGTCATTCTGAGGTTACATTCAAGATATATATATCATAGGATTAAACCTCATCTCAAACTAGTTATCAAACCAACAAAAAAAACTAAGATTAACCTCACATTCAATTAAACTAATATTCAATTAACTCATAATTTCGTTTTAATATCTGCTCATTTTGAGGAAAAATCATTTTTTTCTTAACATAAAAACAAATTTTTTATTAATTAATTTTAAGATTTATGATACAATCAAACAATTTTCTGACTTTTTGTTTCCTTATTTAAAAAGTTTTTTTAATAATTTTAAGAAAAAGTTTTTCCAATTTGCTTAATATATGTCTCCTTTCATTTGAAGTCCTGTTCCCACAAATTGGATATTGGCTTACATTTTGAGAATTTATTGCCCAAACACTTATTCCTAAGACTAGAGAAATATTATTTATGTATTGTCTGTAAAGGAAGACATTTTTGAGAGGAAAATATATTGCGAAACAAAGTTTAAGCTAAACTAATGTTTATAAAACTGTTTTAAACATTAGTATAATTTGTAACATAACTTATATTTTATATGCGGAGACCGGAGACCTTCTAATGACAAACGGCTGTCCATTAATATATCAAAAAGTAGAATAAAATAAAGTTTTAAAAAAAGTTGTTTTTAAGTTAGAAAAGAGTAATAAAAATAAATTCAAAGTCCATAACAGTTGTAAAACTGCACTTTGGAAACAAAGTTCACTAAACACTTAACTTCTTCAGTAACTTATATCTCATAATAATATATAATATAATATATTTTTGCTCTAAAAAAAGAAGAAAAAAAGTCTATTAAAGTATAGACACTTTCATACACAGCATGTGTTCAAAAGCTATTATAAACGAGAGACAGAGCGAAAGTATACGGCATAGAAGTGCGTGAATAAGCCATATGTCGGTAGACTTGAAGCGAGCGATGATTTCTTCCAAACCATCCAAAAAAATATTCTTCAAATTTCAATTCCTATGAAACTATAATCAAGAATGAAGGCTATGACAGGACATGTAGGTTATGCGTACGCTATAGTATTGTTGTGTTGAAAATTTTTCAATAACTATATATAATGTTTTTGTACGTACACAACAATTGACTGCCAAAAGTACACGACCAGAACCGAAAGCTTAACGACAGGCGGGTTCACAATAATGTATAAGAAATAAGAGAAGGACAGAGAGGCAACAGATTTGTGTGGAAGTTACTTAAGGAAAAAAGTAGGCATTCGTTTTAGACCCTCTTTTATTACCAATTCATTCAATTTCTGTGGACATCAACAGAAAAGTCTTCTCCTCTTTTCATCTCATCTTTTCTTCGCTTAATGCACTTCTTGGGGTGTTTTTGTTGGCGAATATATACGACTTTTGGGTCCGGCTATTCACAGATCGGTTTCTGTACCACCTGCTCTTTTTGCAGGCCATCGGTTGAGTTATATGCAAAGGGCTCACGCCTGTAGTCATTTTACTAGTAATCTAGTCTATGGCTTATGCCATATATAGTTAGACTTTAAGTTTATGGGTCTATGATATGAAGTTAAGAAAAAATACAGACTTTTCAGATGTCTGTCAGCAGTGTATTAGTCGATAAAAGTTATGTGTTTTTCGTGTTTTTATTAATTATCTGATATTTATGTGAAAAATAGTTTATTTTGAAAGAAAATCTTGAATTTGAGTTAAGAGTAATCTTGAAATAAAATGTCCCAAAGATTTACAGTGAATACGGATTTTGATTTAATCAGTTATTTGAATTATAAGTTTTTTTCGGTTATTTGTTTTTCATGTCTGAATAGTATTTATTTTTAATGTGTTATAAATTATAAGCTTAAAGTTTTTGCACAAAAAATGAATTAATTTTTGTACAGCAGCTGATAATTTATTAAACATTTTTCAAAACAAAAATCATGTTTTTAAATAACACACTATTTAATTAATGTTTAAAAATAAAAATAACACCAAAAACGGCAGTACTTGAAGAAAAAATTAGAGACAAATAATTTTTCATGAAATACAACGCAAACACACGAAAACTGTTCGTGAAGTTTATGCAGAAAAGGATAGAGAAAAAAGTTTATTTTGTGCGCAAAACTTAAACGACCCTTAAGTTCGTGTTTTGCATATGTTCTGCCAAAAGAGCACTTCCACTGCTCTTTTCTTTATGCAATTTGAGACTTTACTATTGTATGTGAATTATTGTGCATAAAAAGGCCACACATTCTTGACTCGCAGTCCCCGAACTTGCCCTTTAAGTCCCTCTTTTGAAAAACCAGCGCTAAAGTCCTCTTTCACCGCATACTTCCTCTCTCTTGGTCTGGCAGTAATCTGACTGAAACTGATGCCTATCTTCATCACAAATTGAAAATAATTTGTGTGAATCATTGCATGCATTTGTTTCCTCTTCTTAGTAAAAAATATTTAGCATATCATGAATGTTAAAAAGTTGATATTTATTATACATTTTAGCTTAAATTCCTTTTAAATTCATTTGTTACAGAAAGTATGCAGAAACAGAGAAATGTATTGTATTTTTTAATGACTTGTTAATTAAATCCAGATTTTATTTGAGACAAAATTTATTGAATTTTTTTTACTTCAAATGCAACTTAAGAATTTTTAGCCAAAAATACCCTCAAATTAAACGCGCATAACGTATAACTTTTAATTTTGCTAAAATTCTTGTTAAAATATAATTTTATTTTCTGTTAATCAACATACTGGACAAAAAATAATACTTTTTTTCACTCTTATTAATTCAAAGTAAGAAAATATATTTTTCGTATTTATCTTAAGTTTTAATCAATAACAGAAAATTGCTTTTTAACAGACAAAAAGTATTATTTTCTTTTAATTAGTGATGAAAATTTCACTCCCAAACCCATGGGATGGGATTGCAAAAAGCGTGCGGTCTCGGATCTGACATATATTGATAAAATTTCAAATGGGATTGGGATGGGATTGAGATGGGATTAGGTTTAAAAAATTGAGTTTTCCATCACTACTTTCAACGAATATTATTTTAAGGTAACTGAAACTCACAATAAATACACGCACGAAAAGGTATAGTTTACAGGTAAATGCCTTGACCACAATTGAAACCGACTGCACGTCACTTTGAATTTTTCTATTATTCATCTATTCCTTGAGAACCAAAACCATAAGCTCTCTCTCACTCTGACTCACTTTCTTATTCTCAACTGAATTCTGTCTCAATTTCTCTAAACAGTGAATATATAAGAGTACGGATTATAGCCCTCCAAACACTTAATCCCTCAAAGATTTACTTCAGAAGAAAAACTTTTAAGCACTTCTTATCACTGAAGTATTAAAGACATGCATACTATCTATTGTGCATTGAATAGTTGCCACTCTTTCAATCATTATAATCATAAGCTAAATATTATCCCCTAATACTGTACTCTGTTTGGGCATTGAGTGAATCATTTCTGCCGCAAAACTATCGCTATATTTCATTCTTAACTTTTGTTGTGATTTTCATACTATTTCTTAATTTAGATTTATTTAATCGATAGCCAAGTGTTTCTGTTTATGGACGAAGAGGTTTCTCATCTGTACTTCATTTCAATTTTTTCTAAGCTTTAAATTAAATAAATTTCTTCATATTTAAAATTTTTAATGAATGAAAAAATTTATTAAACTTTTATAATATTACAGAAAAGTTTTTAAAAGTATTTTTTTTGAACTAATATTAAAATATATTTTTAGTAAGTTTTTAAGGTTAATGTTTATGACAAAAATATCCAAAATTTTCCATAGAATTCGTTATAAATAAATACAAAAAATAATCCCAAATGCTGGACATTAATCTACTGAATGTATTTTGCTATTAATCCATACAATGATTATCGAAAATATCAATTACATTAAGCATTCAATCACTATAAATGAGCGCAACTTTTACCCAAAACATAATCACTTAACAAAAAGAGAGTAAAAGCGATAGAAATAGAGAGAAAAATAGAAATAAATTCCTGACAACACGTTTGGCAAAAATCTCAAACATATTATTCTAATTGAATTAATTAACTCTAATTCCAGACACAATTCCGGGTATTTCGCGTTAGAAGACTTGCTCCACTTCTAATCATAAGCATTATTTTGAATGATTGAAAACATTTTAAGCGTCTCTAACAGTGGTATTAACATAATTCCGAAACCTTTTAGGATTTGTCGCTTAACTTTCATATTATGGCCTATTTTTCTGGTACTCCCTCTCTCTCATGTATTAATTCAATTGTTTGCCTCAAATCCTAATCGTTAATCATTTGTGTCTCCCTCTCAAAAATCTGCGCCAAAGAGGAAATTAAAAATCTGTTGACCGCTCGCTAGTAGTCCTCATTAAATTACTTATTATTTGTATGAAAGAGTAATATAACTGACTATTTATGGATTCAGTAAATTCTGGTTTTTCGGTGGCATATGTTTAGCTGCAAATTAAATGCAATTTTGTTTATGACTATTTATTTATTTTCATGAAAGAAAAACTGAAATATTTTTAATAAATAATAACACAGAATCTAAATATATGTTAATATTTTATACCACTTTAATGAATAGATGAAAACTTTTTCACCTAATATTTTATGTTAGAAAAAAAGTATGCATTAAATGAAAAAGACTTTAATCTGTTATATTTTTTTTATTGAAGATTATTATTATATTTCCCTTATATTTAATAATTAAATAGCTTAATACCTAAAAAATTAGGTAATAATTTATTTATACGAAAACTTTTCACTCATATATAGCATACAAAAAAATTCTGATCTAATAATCAGAATATTCTGTGAATTAGAGATTAAAAGAGCACTAAAAACAAAAGTTTTTCCTATCAATTAATAATCTATTCATAAAAGACTTTTTAATATACAATCAGAAAATTACTAAATAATTAAAATCTACAAAACTATTGAGTTTGTCATTAATTTATCCCCAAAAAACTTTAGTATAGACTCTGAAACACACTCTCCATTCGAGTCATTACTATTAATAATAAAAGCGAAACATTTTTGTGCACTAAACAAAAAACACGTGAACAGCATTTTATATCAAAAAATTGGCCAAATTTATGATTCGAGACCGAAGGCAACCACTCGATCATTGTGTCCACTACTCAAAGCTCTTTTGAAATTTACTTTTTGATACCAATTCCTATCTCTTTTCATGTTCTCCCCTATCGTCAGATTTACATGACTTGCTATAAGAGGCAGAAAAAAATTTCTTTTGCTAACAAACTAATGAATGATGGGCTCAAACACAGAGCGAAATGATTTTTGAAAGCGAAGCACAACTTTAGATAATATACAGATTTATTATATATTATTAATTATTAATGTGTATTAATCGAAAAGCTATTTAGCAGTTTAGGCATAAAATATTTTTTTGCTTAAAATATTAATCTTTTTATTCGTTTTGATCATCAAATGAATTAATATTTGATTCAAAGCATAAGAAAAGAGTTTATTATTCATAACTATTAACCGAACAAAATAATAATTTAAATGATAAAGTATTCTAATAGTGAAAAAAATGAACAGTTTTTTGATCCCCTAATTACTAATATTGCTTTCATTAATAAAACATTTATTTTAGTCATTAATGTAATGAATTATTTCTGAATCTTCAGCACGTTTTTCATCGGCGAAAGAGTCAGAATATAAGGAATATTAATAATAATATGGAAATAAAAAATAAATAACTTTTTCTACGGGTAATAAACGTTCACATTATCGGTAATGTGTTGTATTAAATGTTGGGCTGATATTAAATTCGTAGACAATAGAGGATAGAAAAGTAGATATTTGTACATAAGTTGGGTATAAGAGATAGAGAGCAGTTCTCTGGTAGAAAAAAATCTATTTTGTAGCCAAACTTCATGAGCACATACAAGGGTGCATACAATTAGACGGTGCATACGGTTAGAGAAATACGAACTGCAAATAGCATACAATTCGCACGACTTGTGTTTAGGGCTCTGGTGTTGAACCAAAAGCTATTGAACCAAATAGTGAGTCAAACTAGTAATGAAAATTGTTTGACACATAATGTATGCCTTTATTTACATAAAATATATTTTTATATAACAGTCGGAAAACATTAGAAGAGGAGAGAGAAAAGTTGCTAAACATTGAAATCCTTTTTAATGCACTGGTTTTGCAGTTGTTTTTAAAAACTTTTTACTTATCTTTTTATAGCATTTCTTTTACATATGAAAACATTTAATACTTATGCATATTTTGTGTGTGTGTTGGATGAAAAAAATTGTTTTCAGCCATCCTTTCATGCGATTTAAGTGAATGATAAGCAAAGTTTTCTTAAGATTAACATTTTTTTAGATCCGAATAATTGATTATAAGTTTATATCTGTTTTAATGACTTAAATAAACTGCTTTTGTTGCAGAAAATGTTATTTCAAAAAATATCTCAACTCAAATGTCTTGTCATTTAAATTAATCCAAATGTAAATCAAACAGAATTTAGAGCTAACTCTTAACCCATTAAACGACAGGCAAACTGTTTATCAATTTAAATGAAACCACATTTTTCTTAAGAAGAAATGGTTTTCAAGAAAAAAATATTACACTAAATATTCATTAAATCACTGCTTGAAATATGACTATAAAAAGCACCGGTAGTTATGTTTTGTAAATCAGAGACTATTTGATTAAAGCATTTAAAAAATTCGTGATAAACATATATATTACAGAATAAGAGGAAAAAAACTTTTTTTTATTCTTCAGTGTATTTATACTAAAATAGATGAAAAGCCACACACAGTGACAATCATTCAGTTGATGTCAGTCATGATATGATAATATATTCAGTTAAATGAATTAAAATTCAACTCCCATTGAAAAGCGAAACTTTTATCCCACATATGAATTCCTATCTATTTTCGACTCTTTTGTCTATTATTATAGACATTTATTTTTCAATTGATTTATAAAAAACTGTATTTTTGGTAATTTTCTTTGCTTATATACAGACAGACAGATACAGTAGAAAATGGTTTTGTTTCGTAAGTTTGTATTCTTCTGAGACTGTAATTATTAATATGAAAATATTTTGTATGTATTATATATTTTTTGTAGGTTAACTAATTGGTCAGAAGTTAACTTTGCGATTGATTGTTTTGCAATTTTTCACTAATATGATAATTTTTTAAATCTTTCAAAAATTGATATTCAATATGACAATTTTCAAGTGGGACATTATATGATAAATTATATTTAAATTTTATCTGTGCACAGTGCCAAACACAGAGATATTTTTTAAGGGGCAATGACGTAACAACCTATGAGGCTAAGGGGGCTATAGCCCCCCAGAAATTTTGGGGAATTTCAGTGTAGGTCTGTAGCAATTTTAAAAAATCGACATATTTTGGATTTTTCCTATGTATAGCCCCTCCCCCCCCCAATCAAAAATTTTTAGTTACGCAACTATTGAGGGGCCATGCATAGGAAAATTCCAAAATTGATAATTTTTAAAATTACCACTGCGCTTAATCAATTCGAAATTATTGGGGTAGTGACCCTATGGCCCCTAGTTTGATGTGGCACTGGGTAATGTATTATTTAAATTTTTTATTAGTCTAGCAATTAGGCGATTATAGCAAATGAAAATTTTGCTATGAATTTAAAGTTTTGAATATTAAAAATACAATAAAGTAATATCACTAAAGCTTAAAGAGTTAATAAATTTTATGTTAATATAAACATTTTTTTAAGCTGTAATCAAAACATTATAAAGTTTTAAACGTCTTTAAAAATTAGAGATTAATAGCATTTAGCAATCCTTTAAATACTTTTGTATAACTGAATATTTCAATCAAAAATAATTTAACAATTTTGAGATGAAATCTATTGTATTCAACATTATTTGACATAAAAATTATATATTTTCACTCTATTATTAATTCAAAGAAAGACAAATTGAATACATTTTAAAAATATACCATTTTTTAATCATCTTTCAGGAAGTAAACTGTTTTCTCTAGTTATGAATAGTATTCAAATAATAATTAAGAGATTGAATAAAAATCTTGAACTTTTCGTTTATACAAATCCTTCAATTTTTAAAAATGAATTATAACGTAAAAAAATTTATGTAAAGTTTTTCTGATTCAATACCATTCCTAAAGTATTATTGTTATCAAAAATTGTAATCAAAACCTATTGTATAAAAACTTATTTAAATCATGAATAAAGAGAAGTAAAAGAATTATAACAAACATAATGAACAGTAAGTTTGCATAAAAAACTTAATTAAGAAAATTCAAGATTTAGATAACATTTGAAGATATAATTCACGGCTGAAAAAGATTGCAGTAATAAAAAAAAGTTGAAAAAACAATTGTGAAAAGAAAAAGAATGATTACTATATTTTTTACATAAGTATGCGATCGAAACAAATAAAATACATTACAATTCATTTGAATAGTAAAACAGTATTAGTTTTAAACATAATAAATAGCAGACTAGAAGACAATCGAGTTTAAAATCACGACACGGAAGAAAACTGTTATTGAGATATATTATGCATAAGAAGTACAAAAAGTTAAATTGCATTCAAATAAGTTTTTTGTGAATTAGAAAACAAAGCCATTAAACTATTTTTTCAACACTTTGCAGAAAATGTTTAAGCGTAGAAAAAATTCTCCAAATTATAAGTAAAGCTTAACTTCATTGGGTTTTAACTCTAATGAATTCAAAGTTTCAGATCAGCGGAAAAATAACCTCTTTTTCAAGATCTTGTGTTCAAACGTTATATTATTTATTGTATGTTTAGTTCAACAATAGGTCAAACTCTTCTATTATACCTTATAATGAGATTTGTTTAGCATGCATTTTATTTGTCTTTTGTCTTTTGTTTTTTAGAAAAATAAAAAATAATTCTATTTATCTATAACTAGACTTAACTGTATTATTAGATCATAAAACAAAAGAGCATCAGAATGTGATTACAGGTTAACTATCATTTGGATAAAAACCCTTATCATTAAGTTTGAGCAGAAAATAATGATAATCATAATGAAAATAATAATAAATAATGTAAAAAAACACACGAGAGAACAGCGCTATAGTAATAATAGGAGAAGTAAAATACGAAAATTAGATACCATTACAACAGGAAAAATGAAAATAAAAATATACATAACATATGAGATATGAGAGAAAATATAAGTGAAAAACGGCATAATAAGTGAGCATTTTTTTCATCATGTTTTGAATGCTTGACAGCCCATGCATTTAACTTGTGGCTAATCTATTAAGTAGATGAACAAAAAGAGCTGGAACTGCCCAAAATTTTATTTGATTGCAAACAGTGTTGCAAATTATTATAGAGCTTTATATGCATAGTAACAAAATGTTAACTTTTTTTTATAATTGAATACAAATACGCTCTTATTTTCAAATGTAATAAAATTTCTATTAATGTCTCATTTCCCTGTAGTTTATCATTAAAATTATTGTAATAGTAATCGGAATTTAATTATTGAATATTTTATAACTGGTTAACCTTAATAGAAATCTGATATCTAATGGTGAATATATTTTTGGGTTTGCATTGAGAACTAGGTGTCAAATATAGGTTATTATAACAAAAATAAGTGAAAACTCAATTTAAAATACTTATAATTTTTAAGATAAGAAATGAAATTCAGATCAAGAATTCTGTATAATAAACAAAATCATTGATTATTCAGAATAAGTAATTATAATTTTTATACAAACATTTGGTTTTATTTCTTATGTGAAATTCACTTTCGCTTGAATTTTAACAAAATATATGCGGATATAAAATACGGGTTATTATACATGCATTACATATAAGTCCAAAAAATTCTGGTTGCAGTCAAATAATAACCTAAAGAAAACAGTGTTTGAAAACACCTAAATAGAGGATAAAAGCGCCTGAAAACCACTACTACTACTTAACTATCATAATCATTATAATAGTTGGCTTACAAAACACAACTACATAATGATTACATGTATTCTCACGCGAATACATACTATTTTTTTGGCGCCATTATATCTAATGCAAGTTAAATGGTTTTGCACTTATAAAAAAAATTTTAGCGATAAATTTAATGCACAATAATTAGTTTTAAAGGACATATAAATCAAACAATAAATTTCATGTATCTATGCGTTAGTCAAACAAAAAACTTATCGGAAAATTTGTATTTAATTTTTATTAATGCTTCAGAAAGAGAAAAAACTTTTAAAACTTTTTTCTTCATTCAAAGAATTGTAGAAAATCGTGATTCAAATTAATTGATCGATGCGTTTAATTAACTTTTTTACCCCAACTCTCAAAATATACTTCAAAAGCATAAACAAAACATAGT
Source organism: Nanhermannia elegantula (assembly GCA_034699485.1). Classification (NCBI taxonomy): domain Eukaryota; kingdom Metazoa; phylum Arthropoda; class Arachnida; order Sarcoptiformes; family Nanhermanniidae; genus Nanhermannia; species Nanhermannia elegantula. The sequence goes on from JAQGCH010000167.1 coordinate 27,078, forward strand.
TTCTCTTCTAAGAGAAAACCACTCATTAGTCTCGTCAGTGGTTTAGCCGAAGAATAGCGTTAATTCTCATCATTTACTCCCCTAAACAAGCTATTGAAGCACTATTTTGAGGGCAAAGGAATCTATTTTTAAAAAAGTTCGCTTTAGGTCTCGACATATCAAGAGTTGTGGTAAAAGTTCAGGTAAATGCAGAGAAAAAGTAAAAGCTATTTATGTGAAGAGAAGGCAAACATATCGTGGTTTACAAAAAGGCACTTCTAATACACGCTCACTATCAGAGAGAATAATCAGACTCTGGTCTACATTAAAAGCAATTTTTAACTACTGGAGCAGTAGTTTGGATATAGCCTTAGGGCATAATGAGCTTCGGCTCCCGAACAGACACGCCTTGACTGCCGACAACACTAGAAATTTCGGTTAATGTAAAAACTGGAACTGGGTTTCTATCGCTCCATATATTGCTTTCCTATCATTATTTATTATACACATTGGTATATATTTTGCGCTTGCATTCAATGCTGACGTCTGAAAGTGTTTATCTAATAATAATATACCTTTTGATAAGAAATTTTTAAAAATAAATTATTGCACTATTTTTCTTATGCACTCTTTGAACAGTAGCTCAATATTTAAATTATTAGTTTTCAAAGATATTGCGTTTTTTCCTTTTAAGATTAGTTATGGTCTTAAAAAGCGATTTTTTCAATACCCTTGAGATGAGTTAAATTCAATTTTCAAAAATTATAGTCAAAGTAATAATATATTTAAGAAGTTTTTTCTTTAATGTCTGAGTTTTGGATTTTATTTAATAAAGTTTTTTACCTTTTTTATGGACTTAAGGATTCTTATCGACGATTATATATTGAGGAAAAGATTTTTTTGAGTTTCAGTCATTAGCTTTGCTGAAAAGATAATATTATTTTATTTGTCAGCAAAAAATATTATCTTTCATTCAAAACTCTTTTTTTAATCTCAATCAAAAATGATTGAGAAAGAGGTGTGTGTTTATCAAAATAAATACCATTAATTCAGTATAACCTTAGCCTTAAAATTAGTTTTTAAACTTTGGTAAATTACGTATAAATTCCTTATTTTTATTTTTTGTTACTATCCTTTAATATCAATCAAAAGATAAGTTTAAATATTTTATTCATAAAGTTATTCCACAAAATCAATCAAAGAGTTTACTAAACTTTTTATATATAACTTATATATTATTTTTTATTGAATTACAATTATATGCATTGGGCGTAAAAATTTATGTTTAAATATTATTATTATTGAAATTGTTTTATAAATCAAGAAGAATATGAAACAGAGACATAACCTTAGCCTAAATTATTCAGAAAATAAATTGAATTCTTTATATACCGTTGATATTAAACGCTTTGATAATTCATTTTAAAATTAGTTTTCAATGAAAGGCATAATCAAAAAATACAATACAGAATAGCAATAAAGTGTAGAAAAAATGATTAAACAAAACACTTTTTAATATAGCATAACAACAATCAGTCAAAAAACTTTCAGCTATTGAAATGAAAATATCTTTCAATCAAAACTTTGAGTTATGTTTATCAAGGCTTCAAATCAATGCATTTTTTAATTTAAGTGAAAGTCTTCCGAAAGCCCCCCTCCTATTGAAACTCCATTAAGTATTCAATTAAAACGCTTTGAATAGATCTCAAAAACAAAAATTCTTTGCAACAGAAGAAAAATTTAAATTTAAAATTTCACTTTATCTCAAAAACGAAACTTAAGGTTAAATTTAAATTATATGCAGAAAAGAGAGAATAGGAGTCAAAGAATTTTATCCCCAAAGCTATAAACTACTAATAAGAGACAGAAAGAGAATTATAGCCCACTTTTTTGCACTATATTTCACATCAGAAGACTAGTAAACGATCTTAAAAAGAAAAGAAAAAGTGCTTTAAAACATGATAAATAAAGGCTAACATTAGGACTATGTTTCTGAGACCATCTGCGAGAGTAAAGTGTATTGTAATGTCTGGTTTTTGAGAGCAATATTCACAGTGAAACCCACCAGTAATTCAATGCTGGCTTTTGTAAACCCATTGGCAATGCATCAGTGAATGTCGACATCAGGGGCCTGAAGGTCTCGGTGGGACTTTCGATATAGAGTAGAGAAATAATGTAATAAAATATATGCCGAAAAGAAGAGGAACTAATGCATGTATTATTATTTTGCACACTTTTTTGCGCTGGGTATCACCGAAACCCCATTTTCATGTATATTGAATATGAATTTCAATAGTTTTAGTTTTAAATTGTTTCAATATATTCTTACAAATAAAAGAATAATTATTTAAACGTTTTTCTTTATAGAGTATTATAAACTGTATTTTAAAAAATAAATTCAGTATTAATTTTATTACAGCTAATTTGTTACTGTAATTGGCTTCTCTCCAGTCTCACTATTGCTTATATAATTGACTTAAAAATAAATCATTTTTATTTCAAAGTTTTGTAATTTTCTTATCAATTTTTTGAGTAAATAATAAAATTGTGAGCCTCAAATCGAAGCAAAATAAATTTTATATAGTTAAATTAAATTCCAATAGCACCAGATTTCCATTTACATAAAGAAATGCATTTGAAATAAATTTTATATTAGAATTAATTAATGGTATTACAGTTTATAAGTGTATTAACAATATATTAAGTTTTTTAACATATAAAAAGTGAAAAATTTATAAAAATTTATCCTTTGGTCCTCTCTTTGATATTTTAAGTTATCCAGGTAATGTCCAGTTTTTGAATCAATTTGACCTAGTCACCCTACACATGTCCATTGTTTAAATGGTCCATGTCCATTCCTAGGCCCATAGCGTTAGCCCATGGGGACGATGGGTTTACCCGAAAAAACCCCTCTAACTCTCGACAAAGGTAGATCTCATAAAAAGTTGGGTGAGGTAAATGTTTTGTAATCTTAATATTAAAAAATTTCAGACTTTCAGAAAATATATAAAATTTAATAAAATTACAGCTAAATTAATTACTATTAACCAAAATCTTGAAAAATTGCGATACCATCAGATACCTGTTCGCTAACCAAAAAGTGGTTCACATACGAGAGTTTAAGAGACGAACTAAAAGTTATTATCATATAAAAAGGGCCTGAAGGGGGCTTTGCTGGCTATTGAGTAGAAAACATTGGCAGCTATTCATTATGTTTTATACTTGCATTGGATGCATATTGGGATGCCTTTAGAATAAGGGCTATTGGGAAGTATAGCATATATTTTTATTGTGTGCGATAACAAAAATACTGTATATATTCCTCTTTCCATTCATTTGCCACTATATATGTGTTGACGTGAGAACGAGAGAGTCGGAGCTTTTTAGGACTCGAAC
>JAQGCH010000168.1:0-30430 GCA_034699485.1 Nanhermannia elegantula
ATAATAAATAAACCCATTCGCCGATAAAATGACTTTAAATGATTTCATTTTTTGAATCACTATCTAGTAGTAAAAGCGGTTTTTTAATATTAAGGTAACACCAAACAGACCTTCCTTAGTTAGTCAGTTACTGTAATATACTAAAAGTTACTGTAAATTACTAAAAATATAAGAAACATAAAAACATTAAATTTATTTGGAATCATAAATCTTTACTTTAATTATCATAAAAATCGTGAGAAACTAGATCCATAACATAATAAGAACTTGTATTTATATCAAAATCTGATGAATATTTTTCGAGAACTTCTTCAGTTGTACTGCTCATAGACTTCAGGTTACATTAGATTGCATTCGTTACACTCAATAGGTGGCAGCACTGAGTATTTTCCTTATTTTATTAAAGTAAATTACTGTAACTTACTTTCTCAAAACCAGGTCTTTTTAAATGACACTGCCTTACCTGACACGTAGTAAATGCAAATTGAATTTTCCAAAACTTACGTCAAATGTAATGGAAGTGTTACTGTACAAAGTATTTCGAGTAAAAATCCGGTCTAAAAATTGAATTTGCAAACAGTTTTAAAATTCAATTGAATTGTTTTGTTTCAAAATAAATATATCATAAATATGACATTTAAAAAGACAAGAAAATTACAAATACAGCTGAAGTCATGCATTGTAATAATTTCTATGGCTTAGAATTAAAACAATATTTTTGTGATTTGAATTGTAAATAATTCAATAAAAATAGTATTTAAAATACTTAACATATATGAAAAGCAACTTATGCTATAATTTGATGATTATAGTTCTCCATTTTCATTACACTAATGATAAGCCGTCAAAGACTCATACAAAGCATATAATAATTGAATTGTATTCTTTTCAAACAAAATTATTTCACTTTATTTATCGCATTAATTTCTCAATTTTTATTATTGGAAAACTATTTCTTTATATGAAATTTGATTTCTTTGCTTTGAAAAGTGTTAGAGATTTCATCTAATGCTCGGAATCTTATTCTAGATTTGAAATCGACAAATAGATTAAACAGAAGAAAGAGAGGAAAAAAGAAAAGCAAAACAGTAATCGTTGAGAGGATAACTCGAATGACTTTCTCTAATAAAAGTTTTATTGCTATTCCAAAGAAGAAAATTCTTGAATAAAAAATTTAATTTCTTAAATAATGCAAAGCCAAAAACGAATCAAAATATTTTAAGAAATAAAATATTCAGTGAATTTTTCTTCTTATCTGGTCTCTTATACAAATAAAATTGTATTAAAGAATTAAAAGTATCTGTTTCATTGCTTTTCAATCATATCAAGTTTAGTAATCTCGAGGAAATAAAAAACTTTTCTTTTAAAAAATAAAGACATTTTTATAGCTCAAAGTGTAATATTCTAAAAGTGATGATCGGATTCTATGTATTCATTTTTGTTAAAATGATGCAAACATGCACTAAAAATATGTCCTTTAAATGTTGATTTATATTTTAAAACTAATTTTAATTGTTTTTGTCAAACAATTGTGAATTAGACTTATACTATGTTCACATTCACTTTCTTTAAAAATCTCATCAATCAAATTAAATTCAAATTAAAAGTGGAAACATTTTTTATCGACGATTTCATAGTCGAACTTTATTGTCATTAATGAAATTAAATTTAAAATTTAATGCTCTAATGAAGTTTTAATGAAATATATGTTCTTCATATTTACTTCATTGATATATTATTAATAAAATTTAATTAATTCTTGATTGAGTGTATAGCTATGACATACTTTCTCAAATTTTCATTAGTATATCTTAATCCGTTAGACTAAGATTCTCTGGCTTAATAGCTTGAGTGGCTCCGATAGATTAATAATATGTTGAAAAAGTGATAACTTCTTTCCAGTTAATGTTAAGACAATAACTGTTTTACTTTGAAATAAAGCTTAAATATGTTTGACTTCCTCTTTAACTTAAACTAATCTTCATCTGTTTAATTTGCATCCTTAGAAATAAAGTATATTATTTAGAAAATATCTTCAATTAAAAAACTTATGGCAAACGAGAGCACCTCAAACCACTGAACCTATAACTTTCGAATCCCTGTTTTAATATCTTATAACAAACTTTAACCATTTCAAGAATCAGAAAAACACTAATTTCAATTATTTGAAAAATAAAAGATTTATAAAAAGTTTTGCTCCAAAAAATAATTGAATACGATGCAAAACAATGGCTCTGACGAAACGCAAATACTTCAAATCTAATTTAGACAAAAATGCAAATTTGTGGTTTTCATGAGAGTTAAATTGGGCCAAGTTTATTTAAGCAGGATTCGCCAGATCCCTTCGCGTCAGAGGATGTAAGTCTAAAAAATTTTGAAATTTAGGGGGTGGGGGTGGGGGTAAAACTCATCGGATTTGATAGACAATTTTTTCACAAAATCGATTTTGCCGCCAAAATTATTTTAAAAAATATTTATCGACATTTATTTAAATTGATTTTTTACCAAAAAACATGATAGAGGAAAAACAGCGTTTATTTATTTTTTGAACGTTTTCTAAATTAAATGTATATTTATTTTATTAAATATAATATTTTGCGATAAAAAGATATATATTGCCTTTCATAAAAATAAATTTACAAAAAGTTCAAAAACAACAAATTTTAAGGAAAAAATTTAGGAAAAATCTTGGGGGGAGGGGGTTCCAGTTTTCCAAATTTCCAGGGGGTGTACACTCTCAACACCCCCTCTGGCGAACCCTGTTATAAGTGTATTAAAATAGAGAGTCAGTGGTCTGAGAATCAGTGGTTTGAGTGAAACAATGTCAAAATATAGCAATTTGCAAATTAATTTCTTAAATATTACTATTTATCCAAATGTGCACTTAACGCTCTAAAATACTAAAAATATGTATAGCTTTTTGCATAGAAATCCTATCCCTATCAAATAGTATCAAAAAATAAAAAATTATAGCTTCACCTTTCAATTGATATAATCTTATATATATGTTGAACATCTACCAAAGGTTATACATCTCTCTTTAAAAGTAAAGCAAATCTCATTTTTCAATCGATGACATAAATTTTGCTTCTTTTGTTAGGGGTTTTCGATAGAAATTTTCTATCCTTTATGATCTGATGAAAATATAAAGTTTAAATTTAAAATTTAGTTTATCCATTCAAATGTATTTTTAAATGTTATTAAATTAAAGATTAAATAAAACTCATTTAACGAAATGTCATAGAATGATGTTTTGTTTCACATATAATTAAAGAATAATTAACAAAATGTTAAAAATTTGATGTAATACTTTGAATCACTTCTTTGAAGATATATTTTCAAAAATAATTTTTTATTTGATTTTTGCTTAAAGGCTCAAATTATTTTAACTCATATTTTTTATAAAACGAGTTAATGTTTTTTTACGAACTCATTCTTTCTCCTTTAGGGTACAGATTATAATGACATAACATCTTCTTCAGTCAACTGCTTTTTAGAAGATCTCAATTTGCCCAGAACTAGATTGAGACTTTATAAAAACGGTGTGGGGGTGGTGCTTAGTGCCTAATGTTGCTCGATATCATATAATATGTAGTCAACACATCACCGTCAAAAAAGCGTCGTGCCCGGGAATTAAACTAATGACCCTTCAATTATAAGTCCGGCATCTATTCACTGAGCTGTTCTCACTCACAACTACTCATATTATTCTGAAATTAAAAGATTTGAGAGGAGTTTTGCAGTTTTGAGTTTTATTTGTTGGCTTTATCTCTTAAAATAAGAGCCAAACTGTTGATTACAATTGTTTTATCCTAAAGCAAGTTAAAATACTTATACCCATTCGATATTTTGCTAACAAAAGTGCTAACAATAAATGAAATTCTGTTGAGTATTTCTTAAATTATTACTAATGTAAAAATAATGCAAAAACTAATATATTTTATTAAATTCTTTCCATATATATTGAATATACGTATAAATATAATCAATAGATATCAAGATAAATGTTTAGCATTCCATTATCTTTATTATTTGTATTTCGAGTAAAATCTATGAATAATAATGAGAAGAATAAGAGGTATTAAGAAAATTGCAGCGCTATAGCAATAATATTTCCTGTAATTGGATTGCATTTTGCAATCCCTAACATACATTATAATAAACGTATGAAAGCTTATCCAACTTTTCTACTTTCTCCTAAAATTATACACATCTTATATTATGTTATGTAATGATTTTATATATTAAATGTTATCTAAAACAGAATGTGATAATAATCGTCAACTTTTCGGATTATATTTTATTAGACTATTACAGCTTCTCATTTAAATAAAACAAAACAGAGGGAGAGAAAAATTTTAGTTTAGAACTATACTTTAGGGAATCTGACTGAGAGTAAGGCTGTATTCATATTTAATTACATTAATAGCTTTACTCACATATAATACCTCTGAAGTTAATAGTTTTGTGTTGAAAATTAATGTTTCGAATAAATTAAATAGAAATAAAAAAATATGCTTTTCTACTAAAGGTATTATATCTTATTTTATTTGAAAGCAAAGAATTTTAATAATTTGAATAAAGTTCAATTTAAAACTGCATCAAAACCTCTACTTTCCGATTGTTCAATAATGTCAATCAAAATGAATAACATTTGTATTTTTTTATTCATTTCACTCTTTGATCTAAAAAATTTGAGAAATAAGAAACGAATGAATGAATGATGAATGCAATGCTTCTGCAGACATATGCTTTTTTACCTCTTTTCCTAATAAGAATAGTATTTTCAATAGCGAAACAGATATTGGATCAGATGATGACATGCGCTCCGATGTTTGCCTGGTGCCGATATTTACAGAACTTAGAAGAGAAAGATTATAAACATTCAACACATTCAAAAAGAGTGCCTCTAATGTTGAACTTGAGCTTCGGTTAACACAAGTATAACAATGTCCCTCAACTCCACAGTGATCTATGACCTGAATGCAACTGATGAGAACTCAACAAAGCCAATATCTGATACATTGTTCGAAAACCAAACCGCTAGGAATGCCTTTATTATAACGTGTTATACTTTAATAGTAATCGTATCCCTTTGTGGAAATTTGTTGGTTTGTAAAATAGCTTTTGGTAAGAAAAAAATGCGAACCACAACAAATATATTAATCGCAAGTCTTGCCTGTTCTGATATTGTGATGACTGTGATTAATATCCCATTCAATATCGCTCGTCTACTTCTCCCGTATTGGCCTTTCGGTAGTGTTCTCTGCATTTTAGTGCCATTTATTCAAACTTCTTGTGTCTATGTTTCAACTTTTACTATGACTATAATATCACTACATCGGTGGCGAACAATCACCAAAAGGTCATCATTTCGTTCATTTTCACCGATCAAATTGTGCGCAATTGTATTTATCATATGGTGTTTAGCCTTCATTTTCGCACTTCCGACCGCTGTATTTAATCGTCTCAAAGAAGTTAATCTTTCGGGTAAACCATCGATTCGCTGCAGAGTTCAGTTTCCTCAAGTGAACTTTAACTTTCCATTATTCTTATCTATCGAGATATTTTTGACCCAATATTTAATACCTTTGTTGATTACGTGTATGGTTTATATCAAAATCGGTTGTATAGTCTTCAAACAGGGAAAACTGGCCGGAAAGTCAAACGATGAAAGAAAGAGACGTCAAATAGAGGTGAAACGAAGAAGAATCATAATGTTAGCTTTAGTAGTCATTGTTTTCGCAGTCTGTTGGCTGCCCATTAATTTGTATCATTTTTTGGTTGATTTCAAAGTTACAAAACATAGTTTCAAGATATTTATGACGGTATTTATTATTCAATTTCTCTATTATAATAAAAATTTTCAAAATCCAATTTATCTTTCAGTGTCATTGGTTTGCAATGTCTTCTGTCTGGTATGCGAACAAATTCTGTAACTTTATCATAAATTTAATTAACTATTTATTTGTCTTATTTTGCTTTATAGTTACAATTCTTTTATTTACTGTTGGCTTAACGCAAGTTTCAGAAAAGGTGCCAAAGAATCACTTGAACGTGTATTCAGATGTTTAAAATACTACAAAGCGCAGTCACCCATTGAAACTCGTGATGACGGCGATGAGACAATTCGCGAAACTAAATATACTGTTTGTAATGATAAAATCGAAATACTGGAGAAATCGAAAAAGTAAGAAAATACTCAATTTGTTTCATACCTTAATGTGGTGTTCATTTAGTGCCACCAAAACAGTGGATAAAATATTGAAATCCTAAATGCGGAATAACTTCAAAATCATAACATATCTTTACAAAAAGACAGATATAAAGCAAACTAATAGCAAAACATTACAGAATATAAAAGAACTTTTTCTTAAACTATAGAAGAAATAAAATAAACTTTTATAAAAGAAAATATACTTATTCTTGTGAATAACGTCCAAAATTATAGATATGTTCACAAATGATTATTTTCAAGTCATTTAATTTGTTTTGACTTTTAAGCGACATTTTCCCGAATATACTCTTTCCATCTCTGAATCAGACTCAATACGTGTTTGGCCACAAATGAGGAAATAAACCATCAATGATAATGAGTTGTGATGTGAAGTGCGATTTGATGTCAAAATCTCTTCCGTCAATAGAAAAAACAGAAAAAACTTTATCTTTTTTTGAAGCTTTCTTAATAACAAAAGGAAAACACCGGACATACTTTGGACTGATTCGGCTAATTCATAAAAAGTTTATTCGGAAATGAAAGCTAGAGATAGTTATAATGTGAGTGTAATTATATGAAAAGAAACTGAGAACACAAAACCTGGTGTTGAATAACAGTCACAAATATTAAGTTATTTTGTGCTCAAGTCCTTTGCTATAGATTTTGTGATTAATAACTGTTTTGGTGAGAATCAACTTAAGTTTATGGTTATTCCGGATTCAAACTAAATCTTTTTTACGCTAATATCTATTCTTAATTACAAATATGGTTTATTGTGAGTGAGCCATCAATTTTGTCTTTTCGTCTTTATTTAACATATTATCACATTTTTAATCATAAACATTTGTGTTATGACATGTGTTATAAATTCTACAATAATTCAAGTTAAGTATACGTTTAATTTTAGTAATTATTAAACATTATGTTAAACTTGCTTTTAATGTTCGATAAAGTCTTATCTATTGCTCAAGTATTAACCGATAATTTATATAATCATTTAATTTTATCCTTTACTCAAAAATTTATTAAAATCTTTGTTTTAAAAAATTATCCAATTTATTAAACTTTAAAAATAGGCATAACATGTATTTAAATCTGTTGTGAAAATATTTTTACGCGTATTAAAGAATATAAAAAAATATTGAATCCGAAAACAATGGATAAGACTTAGACTTAGAAACTACTGTGGAATAAAAAATGCTCAATATATACAGCAAAATAAAGAGACATAAGTTTGTGAGGAGACAGTCATTGGGATCTTCACAAGTGCAGTTGCGCTTATGTCAACCTTCGCTCAATTCTTTAAGCTTATGAGGCTTTTGGATTGAATTATGAAATTTAGTGGTATAAAAATCATACTACTATTTATTGGTATATAAAAAAATGTGTATTGAGAAGTCATGCCTGACTTAACACTCGAATACGAATTTTCTTGTATTATGTATTGGTTTTTATTAATGTCCGAATTTGATTACCACTACTCAATTGGATTAGTTGTCCAAAACAGTGTTCCGTTGACTTAATATTATATATGCCTGAATTCTATTTGAAGCTCGTGACTATAGTTTTAAGAGCAAATCCTCGCTTAGAGCCCAACTCGAAAACATGAATACTTAAGCTTCAGATAAATAGAGTTTGACTTCAAAAGTATATTGACATTCATTATTGGGTTCATTAAATCATATTTGATTTTATTGTTGACCTCAATGTTTGGCTAATACACACACTCATTATTATGAACATCAAAATTAAGAATAATAGTTATTAAATGATTTCTACTCTAATCGAATATATGATACGGTCGAGAAAAGTGAACATAATATTTAATTTTGTCCCATTACTTATTCTTATAATATTGTTTAATAACTATGTTTTCATTACTTATAAAAATAAGAGAAATAGTAAATAGTAAATAGCTCACTTAACATCTAACAAGTAAGAAGCATAAGGTGCAGCTTTTCATCTTAACATAATGTATAGGTATAGAGATCTCGTGATATGTCGTCGTTAACTTATGAATTATTTTCATTAGAGTTTCTAATAAATGAATATTTGTCAATAACAAAGGGATCTAAACTCTGTTCATTTTCTAATGGCTTAACATTTCCTCTTATCAAATAAACTAATTTTTAGGATAGTGTTTATATAGAGTTGAATTGTTTCAATCAGAAATTAAATATTTAGTTTATTTTAAATTTTGTATAAATTAATTTTAATATTTTTTAACTATTGTTACGGTACCATTAGAGGCTTCAAAAACTGGATTTCCTTTATTGTTTGATGATATCCCAAAATCATCGGGATATACTTCATGACACCAAATTAGTCCATAGTTATCTAAACACGAATCTTGAAAATCCTTATTTTCCCCTATTCTAAAGTGGAAGTTTCCCTTTAGTCCTATATTCTGTATTTTTGTCCTATTCCGACCATTGTTGGCCCTATTGTGACTATTTTTGGCCCAATTCGATCTCTGTTTTGGCAGTTTTTTAGTGCCTATTCTGGAATCTTTAAGTTATTAGTTATTATTATTATTAAATTATATCATTACTTTATAATTTTGAGTTTTTTTAATAAATTCTAAGAAGCGAAAGAAATGAATTGCCCGAGCTTAGCATGAGGGAGAGAAGCCCTTTGTTATAAATATGCATAATAATGGTCATTACTGTAGATTAATCATAGTTTAGATGAAATCCAAGAGAAACAAATTAATCTAATTGAAGTCATACCGATAACAGTTACTGACAATTGAATGAACAAAATTAATGCACTTTAGTTGTGCCGTCATATGTTTTCACAATTCCTTTGTAACAATATTAATTTGTACGGTAGCTCTCCATTATTGGACTCTCTTCTTAAATATCAAAAGCTCCCAATGAATAAATATATGTTAGAAGTAAAGGTATACAGTTGTATAACAGCTAATAATTACTTCTATTTTATGTTTAAAATATTCAAAAATAAAATAAATTATAGCTAACATTTTAGACATGTTTTACACTTTATTATTCTCTTTGATCTCATATTGTAGTTATTGTTCACAAAACTAATAATAATATTCATAAAAATTTTTATTCAAATCATACATTCATTCGCTAAAATTTCATTAAAAGCATTCAAATTGAAAATAAAGAACATTTAATACTATTATAGCCAGACATTTGATTCAAACACTTATTATTACAAAACTGCTACAAAATATCTGCTAATCTTTCTTTACAGAGAAGATAAATTCCTTTATTCAAGTATTTCATTCATGAGACAAATTATCAGTACATCCTTTCTCTCAATTTATTTTTACCAAAAATTCTAGAGTTTAGTTATTTAATGATTTTTATTTCTATAACAAAATAGTAATAAATTTACAATAAGAGATCGCTAACAGAGAAAGCTTTTTCTGTGTTAACTGTAACAGAAAAGCAGAAGCTTTTGGTTTATTTTCTTTATCCTTTACTAAAGAATTGAAGCCTTCAATTTTCTCTCAAACATTGAATAAAGAAAGATTGTGATACTCAAGCACTTCATAGTCACTCAATTATGTACAGTACTGTATTGCTTGAAACAGAGATAATGTACGCCATATTCGGTTAAAATTTATATTATTGAGCATTAATTTCTAGTAATCGCTAGTAATGTATCGCGAGTAACATATCTATTAATCAAAATTTGTAACTAATGAACAATATTAATACGATTCAAATATTCATAAAAATGTCAATTTGTACCATAATTGTAAAGAAAAAATAATTATATATTTTAAAAGTTTTCAAGAATAAGTTGTTCTCTTTGTTCGGATATTTATTGTAAAGAATTAGCTTAAGTTCACATTAGGACACGTCTGGTATTTATAAATTTTTAATATATATGAAAAAGGCGTCATTTGCTAATCTATTTTAAACAGACCTAATTTTTTCATACTTATAAAAATTTGTCTTATGATTATGACAGATAAGAATGAATGCTAGACATAAGTATGAATAATGAGAGCTTCTTTAGAAGCCTATTATATTCTAAATATCAGATTTGCCTAATTTGAAATAAAGCCAATCATTTTATTGTATGTGATCCTAATTTTATTTGTAAAAGTATACGATTTTAATATAGTTCAATGTAAAGCTATTGTATTATTATATACCTGTATATTATTTTTTGCTTAATTGAAAATTTATGTTCTAAAGTTTAATTGTATTATCGTATTATGAATTCACACATTTTCTCAATGGATATCAAACATCCGTAAATGAATTCAAATAAGATTTCATTGTATACAAATAATAGTAACTTTTAAAGAAAAGTTTATTGAAAAAAACTGTAATTTTATATAAAATTGAATAAAGTTTATTGTTATAGAATTGGAAGCCAGCGCTGCTTTGTTTAAGACTAACTCATAAGCGTAATAAAAAGCAATTGAAAAACCTTAATATAAGTTGTCTTAAGACACTACAAATGAAGTTTTTTTCATGAAATGTGAAATATAAAGACAGACAATTCAAAATGAATTAAGCGAAACATCACTATTGCAAATATAACATGTTCTCAATTTATTATTACTGCAAGTTTTGCGGAAAAAGTACTCAATCGTAGAATCGAACAAAACATTAATGAGAAATGTTTAAGTTATCTGTTTTCATACCAAAATGAATGTTTTATTTTTAGATCAAAACTTTTGTTTACACGAACTTTAGGGAAATTAATATGTGTTAGAATTAGTGTTACTTTGTTGACATTGGAAACAAATTAAGTCTTCAATCACTCTTCATTGCAAAAGATAGGCTATCGATTCAAGATATTCTTATTATGTTTAAAAGAATAGAAAAAAGCTCAAAACTATATATTTGATTGATTGAAGCTCAACTCTATTGTTAATATCTTGTGTTTTAATGATCAGGCACTTGATATAAAAAATTATAATAAATTTTATTATTATAATAATAATACTATAATAATCTAAATTAATATATTTAAAAATGCGTAATGATTAAGCATAATTTGGACGTTAATAATCATTAGTTAAAACACTTAAAACTAAAAAAATAAAATCGAAAGACAAATTGATCTTCAATAGTGATTTTGTATTTAAGTTCAGAGGACAAGAGATACGAATTACAGGCTTCAAAACTATAAAAGAGTTCTTAATTCAATGCATAAATCGATACTTTATGCAAAAAATTGAACAAATTTATCGAATTTTTTACTTAAGACTTACACGTCTAGACTTGATATATGAACAATTTGTTTCCAGAAATGACAAAAATTTAAACCAAAACTGAGCCAAACATAAGAAATGCTGATATATTAGAAATGTAATAATTATGACAGGCTTTTAAAAAACACAATATTTTATAAGGAAATAAAGCTTATCTAATGTCTAAATTGATTAAATAGATTTTAATGCAAATGTTAGCTTTATATTTAGAATATGAAGAAATCATTTTGAATTTAGAGAAATTGCATTAAAAATAGATTACATACAGTATTTGGATTCTATTTTAATAATAGACACTAAAATTGATTTATCCATAGCTTTTCTAATAAATTCTCAGATCAAAAGTATTAATTTGATTCATATTTAATTGAAAGAGAGAAAAAGCCTCTTTTGAAAGGATGACCATTTGGCTAATCTGAAAACTAGATATAATTTCGTTTGGAATAATTCGAACATTAGGTTTAATGTTAAGAATATTTTTTTTACTCAATCTAAATGAGGCGATAGTTAGTAGAAATGGTGAAACCAAATAAATGCTACGGACCCTTACTTTTCAAGTTTAGTTTATAAGGTTTCACAATTAATGAGAAGTGCATTCTATAAAAGTTTAATTATTGGTTTTTAGTATCCAAATGAAATTCAATGTCTAATCAGTTTATATTTAGTGGTTTATTAGACCATTAACTTCAATATCATTATTATGTTATAGCAAAATATTTTGGTAAACAAGATAAACCATTTATATTAATTTTATTCGGCTTTAGTATGATATTGACGGCAAATGTAACTCGTGCTCATTCTTGTAGCTTATGAGCAAAAAGTAAAGGAAGGAATCTTATGATAACTGGGCGTATCATTACTAAACCTTTAGGCAACATTCATGTTTAAAAACAAAATGTCAAATTAAATATGATATTAAAATATAAAGTCTAAAGTGAATTCTATCTCGTAAGTGAAATTTAAATAATTTACTTTTGCCTTCTGACTAATTAATATTGAGCTAAATTTAATGGTTTTCCTATCGATATATACAATAGAATCCATACATTAAGCTCTCAAAACTGCAATCAAGTTATTATACAGCGTTAGGCCTAAAACACAATATTAATTACTTTTTTTATTTTTATTTATTATAATGATTTTAAATTTAGCAAATTTTAAGTGCACTTTTAGAGATTATTTCGAAGACTTACTTCTCTTCAAAATGACATTATTGTATTGATTATTGAGACATATAAAATCACATTCTTTTGACTAACTGTCTGACAGACAGAAACAAAAATTATTTGTTAAGCGACAAAAGACATAATCCGTAACATTTTAGAATTGTCCACAGTGTGGGTCATAAATAGCTGAAGTGAATGATGAAACTCATTTTCTTTCTTTATTTTTTTAGTGATTCTCAAAATTCCGTGAAATTTAGTGTTTTACTAAAATTAACTTTTATATAATAAAAATGAGAAATTATTCTTAAGTTTAATGACTTTAAGAATATTTAAATTAAAATTGTTTAAAATTTTCTTTAAAAATTTTCAAAAAGAAGATAATTTTTTCTTAGAAATTAATTCAGGAATTCTAGAGTTCTGTATTATAAAATAATAATGAGTTATATCGCTTTATTTGATAGCATGTGCCCTTATATAGATATTTTATTTATGAACAAATTAAAATTTTTATCGAAATAATAATTGAATTTTATTCTATTGAATATTTTAAACGATTTTTCTTATAGTCGACACCAAAACAATTTTGAAACCCTAACAGTCGTTATAGTCAATGAAGCGCATGATAAAAATCATACACTTGAGAAGTAAATTACTAAAGTATAGTAACATTTGAACCAATAAATAGATTTTTTTGCAGACAAATGTTAAGGCGATGTTTTATTTTGTTATATTTATATAATTCTGATAAAATAAGTTTAAGGAACTCAATCTTAGACAGTATTTCTCAATGTGGCTGAAAATAGTTCGGACAAAATAAGCCTTAACTCAAGTGTTTCTACAGTCCAGAGTATTGAATCTATAGAGAGCCCATAGATTTATAGCAATTTATAGCTATGTTGGATAAAGTGCACGGAAACTATCTATTGATGCATAGTATTCGTGCCTAATTGAGAAATAGCAGGATATTTTATTTTTAATTAAAGAAATAAAATACTTCTTCAGCAAATGTTTTCTAGAAAAAGATTCAATTAAAATGTAGATAAATAATGAGCAAAAAAACTATAATTGAATTCTAATGATAAGAGATAAGCGAATATAAAAATAAGATCTTAATTGCAGCTCAGTTTTAATAAGTGTCAAAAAAATTCATCACATTTTTTTATTGTTCTATACTTTAATAATAGTTTAGGCATAAATATAAATAATTAGATAACGCATAATACAGATTACGCAATACGTCAAACCTAAAAAATGAATTGTTTTATTGCTTCAATAATGAGTTGGACTTTGTTTTATGCTTCGTAAGGCGTAACAAAGGCGTAATAAAGCCTTATGATTACCTCTCGCGAAGCATAAAACAATGTCCAACTTTCCTCCGTTCCACTTGGGTTTTAACTGAGATATTTCTATTTTTGGAACTTCAATGGTATAGTAATTCAAATAAGGAACTGGAATAGAAACAGTAATAGAATTTTGGCATAGAAACAACACTAGTTTTAAGCATTGATTCAGTTTGAGTCTGTAGTTATCAATTCAATGATAAAACTTAATAAAAAATACTCAATTTTTAAAATTCAATTAAATGAAGTTTTTTATGTAGAGAAATATTTAATATAAGATTTACATTCTATTGATTATCTTCTGTACGTTTCTTCATTACTATGAATCAAACATAATTAAGAGCGTATTCTGTAAGTGCTGCAAAACTCAGTCAAAAGCTCAGTTTTCAACTCAACTAATGAGACCATTTACAGGTTTCCTTACAGTTTGTCTCTAATTTCATACTTGAGAAATATTATACCATTACTTTAAAACTGAAACAAAACTTTTAAAAATAAAGTCATTATAAATTTCTGATATATAACTTTCTAAATTGCCCTAAAAGTTAATAAAAGTCGATCAGAAAAAGCATTAAAAATGAGATCGATTTTAATGTTCCGAATATTTTTTAGATTTTCAGCCAAATTTGCTAATTTCCAAAACCTATGTATTTTGTCTAATTTTACATAATTTACGAATTTTATAATTGCAAATGATTGAGAAGTGAAACCTTTTAGTTCTCTTTCTAAGACATAATTATTGAGTAATTTGTTAAACTGACTTTACTTCAACAATTTTTATTAGCTTTGTTTTTTAATATCAATCATTTATATTAACATTTTATTAATTATAATAGAATGATAACAATCAACAATTAAACATTTTTCAAATGTAAATAAATCTACTGTTCAATTTGTTTTTTAATTATTCAGCAATTTTTTTTGATGTGTTAATATACAAGGTGTAACATGGATATGTACTCTATTTGATTTACGAATAACTAATTATTTGACAATAATTTAGAGCTGAACTTGAGCGACATATTAGAAGAATAATGGCTAATTTTCCTCATTTCATCAAATTTTTGTTCTAAAAATTTTTAGGGAGGGCCTAGTCCATTATATTTAAGTGATGTTTAGCAATGTCTTAGAGTAAAGTCTCTTTTTGTTTTGACTCAACCCTGAGATGAGTTGTCCAAGACTTTACTCTAAGACATTGCTAAACATCACTTAAATATAATGAACAAAAATTAGCCATTATTAGCCATTATTCTTCTAATATGTCGCTCAAGTTCAGCTCCAAATTATTGTCAAATAATTAGTTATTCGTAAATCAAATAGAGTACATATTCATGTTACACCCTGTATATTAAACTTTATTTTGATATATATTTATTTTATTTGAGATCAAATTTCACTCGTTTTAATAAAAAAAACTACTATTGAAATTATTTTTTTTTTGGTTAAGATATACAACATATGAAAGCCGGGCAGATATTGAAAAATATTATTTAAAATACTAGGTTTCAAAGATTAAAAAAAAGTATTTCATTTCAAATAAAATTTTTCTGTTTTGTTGAGAATTTGAAGGTTTGCCTTTTTATAAAGTAATGGCACTGGTTATAACTTTTCTTTAAATTTGTTTAAGAGCTAAAACTGTTATTTTCAAGTGAAGATCGTAGTGAATGCTTTTGACTAGACTTTTAGGTGAAACAGTTCATCTTTTAACAAAAATATGGTTAAAGAATTATTTCCTTTATTTATAGTCACTCAGCAATACTAAACATCATGTATTCCTTAAATGTAACTTTGATAAAGATTCGTTGTATAGTTATATAACTTTAACTTAATTGTTTGTCTTGTTGTTAATCTAATTTTCTTAATTTGTAAAACATTCTGTCAGTTACACTGTAAGCTTAAGTATGTTTAAATAGAGTGCAGTATACATAGAGTACACATAATTACATTGTGGTGAAAGAATTGAACTAAATCTAATCATATACTATGTAGAAAACAGATTTCTATGATATTATTGAATATTTATTGTGCTTTAAGTATATGAACGTTGACTTTTAGAAAGAAAACATATGTTTCAAGCATAAGGTCAACACTGATTTCCTAAGAAAATTGGAGAAATCATATCATTTTTGTTTGCCTTTATAAATGCTCAAAATTGAGAACTTGTTCCGAAAAATAATAAATTAAACTTTCGTTCAAACAGAGGAGTTTTCAATATATGATATATTTGTGTTTATTTTTAATCGAGTCTTCAAGTCTTACATAAAGAAATAAAATACAATAAATATACCTGTAATACAGGTGTGCTTTCAATACGATTTACTTCCACTTCCCCGTATTCCACTTCGCCGTATGTGACGTGGTATCCCAGACCATAATATTAAATTTTTTTGTTTCCATGGATTACTTGTGATGAGTAAAAGCAAGCTTGAGAACCGTTGGTTTAGTGAACCGACTCATTTAACATTCTCCATTTTGACCGGAAAGGATACTTCCTTACAATTAAAACATGCGTTGTATATTAATTTGTTATAAAAAAAATACAGTATACAGTAAAAGCTCGATATAACGAACCTTTAAGGGGTAAAATTTTTTGTACGTTAAATCGTATGGATTTTAGCTTAAGTTAATAGCCGAACGGGGTCCCGGTTATGTACGTTGTAACGAGCTGTTTGTTACATCGAGGTGAGTTATATCGAACTTTTACTGTAAAATGCTTGCATTATTTGTAAGGAATATCTTTTCCGGTCAAAATAGAGAAGGTGTAAAAATCTATTTTTTGCAGTTTATTAAAATCCATAGTAATGTTGTAGAGTTAGTGTCTTTATAATTGATGTAACACAGAATCCACAAATGTGTCATTTGTTTGTTAGCCATTCAATTATTAATAAAGATGAGACTTTCGGCAGA
This sequence comes from Nanhermannia elegantula, assembly GCA_034699485.1. Lineage (NCBI taxonomy): Eukaryota > Metazoa > Arthropoda > Arachnida > Sarcoptiformes > Nanhermanniidae > Nanhermannia > Nanhermannia elegantula. Next base: position 16,837 of record JAQGCH010000168.1, read on the forward strand.
ATTCTCGAAATACTTTGTGGCAGGAAATCATTTGAAGTGAGAGGTTTTTAATTAGCTGACAATTTAGTTAATTTTCAGATTTCCTAATCCCCCACTTTTTAGCTTTGATTTTGAATATACTATTTTATTTTAAAAATTAATTATTTAACTATTACTAGGACAGTAACTAATTTTTCTGATTTATTTTCAATTTAATTAAATATTATTAAAGAATTTGATTTTATTTAAGTTCATCTTCTTAAACTTACTCTTTAAATATATATTTTAGTAGTTTTAGTGGATAGAGATTTTTTGTTTAATATTTTGTATCACAATTAATTGAACAAAAAATCATGACTTAATCCAATTTCAGCTAAATTCCATTGAAAATTGTTTAGTTTTGCTCCTAAGTTCATTTCACAACTCTGGTATCAATTTATAGATTTTTTTCTTTTATCAAACTATTTAATCAGATCTAAGTTTTGAGACATAAATTCACAAAAAATAAAATTTAAGAGAATTTCTTTTGTTAAAATTTAATAATATCTTTGGAGTAATTAAAGTGTTTTTGCATTTAAAATCAAAATTACATTAAAATATATATCATTTTAAACTTTAGAACATATTCTTTTGCTCTCATAAATAGTACCTGAGAATAAGTTTTTTTGTTGCCGAAAGGCTTGTCTCTAATAATTATTATTACATTCTTTGTATAATATATCATAAAAACTTTCTCTATTCGTATAAGTTATAAATATATATGCCTAAGAAAAAGAAACTTACTTTTTTATTGTGTGGAGGATTACATCTAACTGTAACATTCCATTCATTATATCCGATACGGGCTTACTATCCTATCTAAAAGGTTTTCATGGTTTTACTTTTATTACCTTACTTTCAATTGTTCTATTGTTATATTTTTTCAATATGTATTAAGAAATGCCCACTTATTGAGGTTCAGTAGAAAGATTATAATTTTTGATAATAACAGTACATATATCTGACAAATGTTCTTACTTTCACGCGTGAAAGTAATTTATTTCTGTTAAACCACAATTCACATAATTAATAAAAAAAGGATATATTTCATGGATAATGCTTTTATTCATTGAGGATCAATACTAAACATACAATTGAATAAAACTGAAGCTCTTTCTGAGCTTTTATCTTATATAAGAGAGTTTTAAACTAATAAAATATGTAAAAATGAACTCAAACTTTTTAATATAGACTAAAAGCAGATTTCATTTGAGTTATGTTTTGTTCAGTCGAACGGCTCATTAATAATTAAAAATGTTATTCTTTAAACAACTGCATCAATGATCAACTGGTTTGTGCAACTGTTAGCCTTAATGGTACTTATATTTCTTGAAATGAAATATTTTTGCTTTAAATTATTAATACTTATGTAAACCATACTTTTTTATTATAATTTCTCATATGATTCAGATGTTCACTGTTTTAGAACTAAGATAAGAATATTTGACTCCAGTATTTGTTATCGTACTCCTACTCTAATATAGTAGAAGTAGTTTAGACTCTGGTGAATGAGAATGCATTCGAATGGAAGAAGAAATTTATTCGCTTTCATGATTTCACAACTTAAATACGTATAAGTGCTGTGTTATCGCAAAATTAAATTAATCGCTTATACATGACGTATAATTATTATATTGTAAAATAGTATGGAGTAAATAATAATATGCAGTGTGCAGACGGGACAGAAGCCATATAATTGAACCCAAAACTGAAACTGATAAGACCTATCAAATTTCTAAAAAAATCGTTATATGTGATACACACAGTGCGCACGCAAAATAAGTTTATAGACCCCTATATTAACTCTGCATGATTTTCTTAACCCTTTAACCAGCCTTTAACAAGTTAACACACTTCTGCTTTACCCTTCCTCTCCAATGAAGTAAACAGATTTATATTAGAAGGAGTCATAATTTACCTATAATTGAAGGTATAATTAAACAAAATAATTTTTAATAATTGATTATAATCTAAAATAAAATTATACTTATAATTAATGTTTAAAAGAGCTAAAAGTTAAGCAAACCTTCTGACAAAATTTTGACCTTAGCTTTGACTTTGATTTTCTTAATTCGCACGTTTTATTTCTCGATGCAATCAAAAAGCATATAATAATCATACAATCAATTTTTGAAAATTTTATGCACTTATGGAATAACATAAGTTTTTATGACTGCACTTCAAATGACAGCACGTTATGAACTGATCATCCATACAAGTCCTTTAATTTGATAACACAATCATCGAAATCGATTTGGGCCCTCACTCTTTTTTTGAAAACTATTCTTCTCCTTTCATACTTAATGGTGATTTTGAACACTTATAGTTTGCTAATAATTTGCATAATTTATTTTAAATCTATTGTCAATATTGTATAAGCTATGTTTCAATAAGTTTTTTTATGAACTTTATAAGTCATTAGTTTGATCATTGGATTTAATTACTAGCACGTGGATATTTTGTCACGTCTATACCTGGTCTATACTATTCTATATAAATACAGCAATACTAGCATTGAATGAATGGTAGAATTTAAAAATATTTAAACTCTTTAATAATGTTGAGATGGAAATACATTAAAAGAGCGCATTCAAATTTGTTTTCTAAAAGTTTTATTCTCAACTTTATAAAGGTTTGAATAGTGGAATATGAGTTTTTAGCTTTGAATAGAAAATTTTTGCAAAGAAATAAGCAAATTATGAAATTTTAAACGATAAATAATTCATCAAATCGTAGAGGACTTAATAATATAAATTCCTACTTTTCATTGAAATAAAAATAGAAATTAGATTAAATAGTGCTGAATAAAAATATAATTAATACAAAATAATTTGAGCGTTTAATAAATTATTGAAAAATAAGATTCCCGTAAACTCAAAACTTTCATTAGGAATTTATATATTAATTACATTTATTTAATATATTATCTAAGCTTTAAATTTTTTTAACTAGCCTTAATAAAATGATAAATCAATTATTTTCAATTTGCTTTTTATTATTAAATAAATTTTTCAATTCAAAGTTTTAAGTGAATTGTGGTCTAACAAAGGAACCCGTCTGAGCACTTACCAAGCAATTTTAAAATATTTTTTAACACAACAACCTTATACTAAACCATGTTCAAACGGTCATTTTAAGCCGTTGGAACATGGTCATTTATTTAAAGGGGGAGACTGGCGCAATAAGCTATGGTTTCGACTCTTGATCGAAGGGTCGTGAGTTCGAATCCCAGGCGCTGCTGTTTTCTCTGCTATATGCCGGCCACATATTCATTGTTTTATAACAACCCTATGGCCCGATGCGTTCGCCCACAGCCGACATGGGGTTATCCCTGTAAAAATCTCACTGGTTTTCAATATGGGCTTCAGTGAGATCTCCTCTCATTAGGGAGTTGCTGATGAAAACTTTTTTTAAACTTGTTATTTTTCGATAAAAATGTATTAAAAATTTTGGCGCGCAAATTAATTTTAAAAACAATTTTTTCGCCAAAAATGCTTTTCTTAAAAATGTTATTTTAAAAATAACAAACGTTATTTGTTTGATACACTTGTTACATGTATCAAACAAATTTTTGATAAAATGAATGAAATAAAATGGCGCGAAAATAATTTTTAAAAATATTTTAGAACAAAAGTGCATTTTTTAAAAATTAGTCTTAGAAAAACGACGAGTTTTCCCGCTATCGAGTTTTTTTTGGAAAAATTCAACAAAAAAATTTGGCGGGAAAATTGATTTTGGGTAAATAATTGTCTAATAAAACCGATGAGTTTTACTTGGGTTCAATTTTCTGCATATTCATAAGCCAACCCCTCCCTGAAGCATCGGAGCTTGGAAAAGTCTGGTTAACATTATTAGGGCATCGCATCAAACTTAAAATTAATTTAAGTATAGTCTACAAATTACTATCTAATTACTTTACTATGAAAATAAGTACAATACTGTCAAAGCAAAAGTCCAAAAATTTTTCCCTATATTTTAGTATAAAATACTATTCATATATATATAACAACTGATTAAAAAAAATCAGTGAAAAGGTTTCAAAAAGTTTAAGTTTAAACATAAATAAATTTTATGATTAACTTCATAACTAAAGCACTTAATCATCTAATAAATGAACAAAAACTAAAAGTAGAAAACATCCTAAAATGCTTACAACTTTTCAACTTGCTTTTTGTATATATTCCCATGTATTGGTCCTAATTTTGGTCACCCATGGACTTCTTGGAAAGAGCAGATTTAAACGACCGCTTTAGACCTTGTTTGGTATAAGGTTGTTGTGGTTTTTTTAAAAATTGGGTTGGTAAGTGGTGAGACGGGTCCCTTGTAAGTGTAAAATAGTAAATGACTAATATTTAAATATATTTAATTATAAATAAAATATTAAGAGTCGTTTAGTTTTTGACAGTAATGGGTTTAATGCTTTAAAATTTGTGTTTTTCAGCTTAATATAAATATATAGTATTTATTTTTTTAGGCTTTTAGTAAATTACAAAGATTACACTTTTACTATAGTCGTTGAAAAGTTTTTAAGAATGTGTACCATAGAAATAGCAATTTTAAAATAAATTATAAATTTTTAATGATTTCAAAATAATGTTTGTTTCAAAATAGCAGCTATTCCTCAGCTTAAAAGAAAAATTACACTATAATATTGCAAAATGTTAGTAAATTATAAGATATCTTATTTTTAAACCACTAATTATAAAATTAAAATTTCAGTCACTAAAATTGACTTTTTGAAAAAATATAATTTAATAAACTTCAAAATTCACACATATTTTCATTGCCTCAAAATTAAGTATTTTTAAAATTAAAATTAAATGTGCTGTTTATTAAAAAAAACTCTAAAAAAGTTGAAAGTTTATTAAAGTTCAATTTCCTTACTTTGAGTTAAATTAAACTTTTCTCAATATATTTTTTTAAAAACTTTAGATTGAAGTATCTTAATAAATGTCGAGTTCCCATTCAGATTCCTCTTATATAAGCGCAAAATTTTTATTTTTTTAAACACTGAAACAGGAAAATCACGCACCAGAGCAACTGAAAAATTTAATTTGTCTCAATATTTGTAATTTGAAATTGCTTTGAAATTTAATTTATTTATAAACATATGCATTGAATATAATCAATATTAAAGATGTTAAATGTCTAAATTAGAACTCTAGCCTTCATACATATTCACTCTAATTATTGGTAAGTTTCGCTTATTGTCTAATTTTTAAAAAACTATTTCGTAAAATTAATTAACAATTAATTTAAATGTTTTCAAACAGACAATAAATATTACCATTCATTGTCTATAAATGGTGTCCTTCAGTACACAATAACAAGTGGGGATTTAAAGTTCTACTAATGAGGATACTCATGATATTAATTTTTAAGAAAAGGTACTCAAAATCATTGGTGCAGTGTATTTCAATTTTTTTCGAGAATTTATCTAAAGTAAGATCTGAATAGTATTATTGCTGCAAATTTTCACATACATACACACACACACACACACACACACACACACACACACACAAATCTGATGTGGGACACTTGTGCCTCTATTGACGGCTAGCTGGGACATTGTTCCTAATATGAAAAATGTTATTCAAGTTTGATTTAGAAAATCTTAGTTATTAATGACGATTAATAAATATTATTATGCTTTCAAATATTTATTTTTATCGGATTCTATTCCTATATTTAAATTTAAAAACTTTCATCAAAATCAAAATTTGATCACAAGAGTAAGTGATCCAACCAATTAAAGTGATTTAAATAATAGTTCATTTTTTCTATTATTTAGTCCGGAATCAAATGAATTCACTTCATCTGATTAATGACTGCCTTATCAAATAAAGTTATTATAGTATTAAAAAAATAGAACGGTATGCAAACACTTATCAGCGTTTTTGTGCATTCGGGAATTAATGTAAACAAAACCACTCCCTAACATTGGAAACAGGGGGGACAAAATAATTATTATTTTTAAAAATATTTTAAAACTATGATATTATAGATATTTTATTGTGAAAATGTTAAAATAGCTTTAAATATAATAAACATAGTTTTAAAACATTTTTAAAAATAATAATTATTTTGTCCCCCCTGTTTCCAATTAGGGAGTGGTCTATTTTTGAGTTTTGTTTACATTAATTCCCGAATGCACAAAAACGCTGCTTAGCATTATATAAGATAAATGACAGATATGACAACTTTTTAGAGGCTTCAACACAAAAGTCATTTCAACAATTTTCTAGACCAGCGCTTCTCAACCGGTGTGCCTTGAGTTTGGGCGAGTGCGCCGCAAAAATTTTCAAATTTTGGAAAAATAATTTGAAATCGTAATGAAATATAGATATAAAATATTATGCAAACCACTAAAAGTTTAATTTGAATGCACAACAATTTTTATTATTTACTTGAACTGATTCCAGGAATTACGGCCGTAGCAGGCGATGAGTTACAGTTGCGAAAATTGCGCGCATTCGATAGACACGTGATTTCTCAGTACTATTACAAACTTTTTTCTCGTATAAGCTATACTTTACTGTAGTGCTTATAGCTTTAACTGACTGTAACAGTACAAAAAGTATTTTCTGTATTAAAGTTTTATACATTACATTAAACGATATTATATATAAAGTTAATGTTAAAATGAGAACAAATCAACGAAAATGGTCCCAAACACATGTGTGCCGTGAAAGTCTGAGATATCGGCGACGGTGTGCCGCCATATCAAAAAGGTTGAGAAGCGCTATTCTAGACATTCAAATAAATTGTTTAACATTAATTGCATGTATGGATTCTGTTTGTGGTTCGTGTCAAAGAGCGTGTGGCAAATCAATTCATTTTGAGTTTAAATTGTTTCAAATATTTGGCTTTTTTATAATAATTCAGAACACGCTTGCGATCCACTAATCAATCTGTATAAGAATTGTATATTATCTCAATCGAGTTATGCTTTATATCAAAAACAGAATAAAAAACTTATCAGTTATTGTATTTTTTTGTAATACGGAAGTGAAAAAATAATAAATCAAAAAATATTAGAAATTATAGAATAATATTAGAAATAAAATTCAAATATCTTATGAACGCAGCAGATAAATAGGGTTTTTAGACTATTTTATTATGCTATTTAAGTAGAAAATAAATCAAATAATTTTATGTGACTTTAAGATTATAAGTTTGAGAAAATCCAAAAAAGTTCTATAATTTATTCTTTAAATGTATCCATTGGTTCGGTTTGTATGGAGAACAAAAGCAAAGTATGTTTGCAAAGTTAGATTAAACTGTTCATCGATGATAAGTTTTCATTTAATAATCAAACAGAGTATGTCTACAAATCATGTTTAAGAGCTGGACAACACTATATAGATTGTGTCCATAGTTAGTCCTACTGTTTTACTCAATTATACCTTATTTTTATAAAAAAATCGGAAAATGTTTTACATGTATTTAATAAAATTTTATATTTTGGTATATACACAAAAAATTGAATCTCTTAATTAATAATGTAAAAGTTTTGAAATTTTATGGTCTCTTCTTCGGCTTCTAAATATGCAACGCCAAGTTTGCAAAAATAAATAGAAGCCTTAGTATGCAATCGAGACCTTTATAATAAAGTGTATATTTTGCCTTAGTAACTTTAAAATATGTTTTCATACTTGGGTTCCAAATGAATAGCAGAACCAAAGAATTCATGAGCTCACACATGTATATCTAATAATGTACACCAAGCCTGAACTGAGCCTGGGCTAACCTAGGCTTAAGGTTCAGCTCGAGAACTTTTATAAGCCTGAGGTTAAGGCTCAATTGGTGAAAGCTTAGGCTCAAGCTCAGGCTCATTTTGCGAAAGTCTAGGATTAGGTTCTGACCTTTGAGCATGTTGAGCCTACATACAAATCAGTCACAATAATTGTAATTTGATAATTATATTAATTAAGCAGTACATATATTTCGTGTTTACGTCGAATTGAAATTAAATTTGTTAAAAAAACTAAGAGTAATGATGTTTCTTAGGAAAATTACAATATACGGGTATTTCATTTTCAGGCTTAGGCTCAGGTTCAAGGGATGTGAGCCTAGGCACAGATTCATAGGTTAGCTTCTCTGAGCCTGTGTACATCATTATGTATATCTTCACGTGAGAATAAATTAGAATAAAAATCGGTTTAAATTGAATGTCACATAAAATAATGTCTAATTCTTTATTTAAAATATAGTTTCAACTTTTCAAATATTAATTAAGTGTAAGTTTAAGTCGCTATCATTCAGTTTAATTAAGAGGAGTGACTTTGTCCCAAAAGTAAAGACTGATTACAAGTGTCCTAAAAATGACAGCACTATTGACCAAGCAAAGATTTGTAAAATCCAAAAAATACAACAATGCATAAGGATATAGTTTAAGAGGAGAGACAATTAATATAACTTTTATCTTTTTACTTATTTTTAAGTGGTTAAAAATTAAACTGACAAGAGATCTAACATTAAGCCTAATAATGAAATTAGTACTCAAAACCCTTATTTTTTGCATCTCTTCCAGACTGATGGGAAGAAGTCTTTGTCAATAGTAAGTATTGGCTAACGAATGCGCCAACGATTCTAAAAGTTTTACAAATATCTCCATATCTTGTGGCAAAAATTAAAATAAATTTTATTATTGATTTTACTTTTCATTATAAATTTAATTCTTTAATACTTAGCTTAATTTCTATAAATTAAACGAATTTCAAAATGTGCTTTAATTTTGATTATGTCTCAAATTTGTGTTTCTGTTAGTGTGTGTGTCCATTAATATAATGCATTTATGATTTAGATTAAACAATTTGGTTATGTTTTAACGGTTTTAACAGTGTTAGCAAATGAGTACTAAAACTGTATAAATAAACAATAGAATGGGAGTCATCAAAGAAGTCATAAAAGAGGTATTTAAATTTAGATATAATACTGCTATTCAATAGCAGTGCTATTCAATTCTCGTAAAACTTTACTTTTATTTTAAAACAGATGCCATATAAAGCTCATAGGCATGAAGTCTACTGCTTTAAAACTGTATGATTTTGAAGTTAAATGTGGCATAAAATAAACTCAATCACATTAGATTTAAAGCTCAAAAACTTACAAAAATAAATACTTTTAATAATTATATTATCGTGTCTTTCGTGAAATGCTTGAATATCTTGTAAAACAAAAATAACTCAGGCATTAATCGTTTTAAAAATGCAAACTTGTTTTCCTATTTCTCTATTATTATGATCCAAGAATTTATGGTCATTTGAAAGTATGGGCTCTGCTTTATTAAAGGCAAGAATAAAACAAAATATAAAGGAATATAGAAATGTTTACATTATGTCAATTAACTCATTGTATGAGAGATAATAGCAATGAAGGACACATCCAAATAGACCACAAATTAATTGAATCATTGAGTTGTACAGTCTGTACACTATTAAAAGTGGAATATTTTGTTTATCAATAGTGTTATTTTGGTAAATGATATAATATTTACTAAATATAAACCAAAAATGAAAGTTTTATCTCACGTTATTTCTCAACTCAGAATAATATTTATTTGTCAGAATCCCAAATCTTCTTTCTTTCCTAATATACATCCTCTACTCTAGTGATCAATTTGAATAAAATATAGAAAATTGTTAGTAATTCTTTTGACACTTTTTAAAAAAACTTTTATTTTAAGAAATATAAATAAAATATAATCAAATATAAGCAAATCCTCAATTGGTTGAGTCATGCGTTAAATATTCGTTTATTAATGTCTATAACTTCTGTCATTCTTGACATTTTAGAAGTAAAATCTATATGAATATCAAAGAATAGAGACTGTTTTTCATATTTTCTTTGCTATTATAACCGATTATAACAGTGCTGTCCAACTCATTTTGCTTCGAGGGCTACAATTAGTTTGCCATTGCCTTTGTCTGCCACCAATTTATAAAAATTAATGATTTTTTGTTTGCGTAGAAACTTCAACTCATATTTGATATCAGGCTTTACTTCGTTAGCGCTGTTAACTCTTAAACTTGAAGTTAAATGTTCATTAGTTAGAGAATTCTGTTTTTGTTTTTTATAAGCAGTGTTCCTCAAGGCTCGAGCTTTTCAGGCTCAGAGGCTCGTTCAGGCTGAGCCTAAGCAAAAACATGAGCTTGAGCCTGACCTTAAACTCTGAGCCTTGAGCTGAGCCGCCGAGCCTGAGGAACACTGTTTACAAGTCGCTATTTACTGAAATATTGTTGCTCTTTATATGTATGTGTTTCAGAAAATACTTAAACAGTAATTTTGATGAATGCTCTTCTTATAAGCAATTGTGTCAAACGATTTGACTAATGTCTTAGAAACTCAAACTAAACTTGATTTTATTTATTGAATTAATTATAATTATTTCAATTAGAAAAGTAATTTATTTTAAATTTTGCGCCCATTTTGATTCAAGTCATATACAGTATTAACTTCGTTTACAATACTTCAATGGATTGACTAAGCACTGAATCCTTAATTATTTCTGATTTAATTAAGGTATTAATAATTTTATGTTTTATATCTATTGTGACATTAATTACAGGTGAAATATATGTGAAAACTCGACATAATTGATGTCTCGAATACAATCTGTATATATGTCTGGAAACAAAATCATTGTAAACAATATGACAGAAAAATGAACTTAAGGGTCACACAACTGATACATTCTGTGATATCGGCGGACCACGTGTTGGACAGCACTGGATTATAACATATCAAATAAAATGTTCACATTTAGAAATAGATTCGATTTTGCAATTAATCTGACTCAATATTCAGAAGCTAACAAACAAATATTGATATATAGAGTATACTTGAGATAAATTTTTTTAGTCTATCAGTTCTATGAGTGATATTATACAGAAACGTACAGAAATAGTCACCCAAATAATTCAAAAGCAAAATCATAAATAACAAGATATAATGTTATTCTAATGGTCTAAAAAACTTTTATTATGAATGAAATACGAGATCAAGACTTAAGGGAATAATTACTGTATTCTATGATATATTATTTTATCAATTCATAAACAGGAAGAAACAACTTTTAAATTCTCCGAAGAATATCTTTAAATATAATAATAGTTCTTCTGTTCATATTTTCACCATAACATAAAAAAAGAATAAAATTGTAAAATTTTATGCGTAGATCTTAGATATTTGCGAATATTTGAATGAGGACTATATAAATCACATATAAATGAATTGCCAGCCCAGGAAACTGCGTTTTACTCTCAAATATTATTATCTTTTCTATAGTAAATTATGATATCAATCAACTTTTACAATAGGTTTTATTGATCTGAGAGTAATTTACAACAATGCCGTATTAAGAGCAGATCCGCACTTAAACTAAATTTCTTTTGAAAAGCAATAATACAGTAGTAAAACTGTAATACTAGTAGATAAGCAATATTTTATTGAAAGCAGTTGTTGTCTTCAATGTTATTTTTTACTTTTCTGAGTGCACTTCAACTTTTACTCATTTAACCCCAAAAAGTTTTGAATAATATTATTTTTCGCAATCTATCTGTTTATGACAACTTCAAAATCGGATTCTTTGGGGTGTTTGAGATTTGTTTAAAATTTGAGTTATTTTTAGTTTTATTCAATAAATAAGTTAATTTTGAAAATAAAAGTTTTTAAGATTAAGTTTGAATTTAAAGAAAATTAGGACATGAAGAGGACATGAAGAAGACATGAAGAAGACATCAAAATTAGAATAAATAGAAATATTAATCTAAAGTCTATCAGTTGTAAAAATAAATAGTTATTATATTTTTAGGTTTAAAAAACACATTTTATCTTTAGTGAGAAACTTAAAATAAATATTAGTTGAAATTCTTGTTACCATTATATATATGACTCTTAGTTTACATATTCACTGAAGCGATCTTTAGTAAACAAACATTTGTCATCAATCTGTGAGCTCAAGAAGTTTTGCATCTTTGAAAATATTCAAATTTGAGACTATTAACAAAATTGAACACAATATCTACTAAAGACCGGAACAATAATTTTGCAAGTCTTTAAAAGTTAACCTAATAGTCACAACTGTCACTTCCTATAAATCAATTTTGTGAAAGATAAAAAAGTTTATGTAAAACTATTTAATATCAGTATTGCGGTACATAAATATTGTATAAATATAAATATTTGAATATCAGAAAAGTTTAGCAAAACACTATATGGTAGAGTTTTAAAAAAAACTCTGATTCAGTAATGTTTGAACAATATTATTGATTTTACGTTTAGTTCACATTTTCAAATAAGCTTCGGATCCTTATAGACAAAAAAAATAAAGCGAAGTTAGAAACTTAATAAAATCTTTTCGTTCATTTATATTCAATAACGTCTATCGATTTTCTATTATTACTTAATTTAATGTATAATACAATGGATTGGCTTATATTAAATAAAAAGTAAAATCAAAATAACATTTAACTCGGCCGATGTGTATTACTTTCACAAATGTCTTGTGGCCCTAAATTTGGTCAGCTTTTCATTTGAATGTAAGTGTAATAAGACATATACTGTACAAATAATAGCTTACATCTAGTTTATTGTAATTCAATGAATGAATGAATCAATTAAATGATTCAGAACTAGAATCAATTCCGATATACCGTTAACGCGTTGTTAAAGCTTTTTATGTCAAATAAGGATATGGTTGTACTAACCTTTTATGTAATATATTTCTTAATGCCATAAATTATTGTGTCTATTAATCAAATAAATGATGTACAAAAGTATTATTCCTTAGACACTGCGGCGACACTTTGTTCAAATAAACTATAGAACAAGAAACTCAACGTAAATAACATTTGAGTTTAAATTTTAATATTGTTATAAGAAAAATAACTGATATTTTTGATTGAAAACATTGGATAACATTAAAGATTTTATTTCAAATGATTTTTTAGATTTTATGCATATTTTTTATGTAGAATTGAGTTTTCAGTTGATATATTGCTTTGTTGAGTAAAATCTTATTTCAGCATTTATGGTAATTCGTCGCTTCATTTGCGAATTTAAAATTCAGTTTATATGTAAATTTTCATGATTTTCAAAATTATTTTGAGTCTCATATAAATACAAAGAAATCTAAAATTTTAAGATTTTCTTTTTTATAAGTTTTTGGATTGCAATAACGGCAATGCTTTTTAGTTTTTCTAAATAAAAACAATTTATTTTTAAATAAGTTATCGAATAATAATTTTTCAGTGAGTTTTATATTTGTTCAATTCAAAAATCAAAACTGCTTTACAATCAAATAATTTTAAATACTTGCAAAGTAATAGTTTTTGACAATATTTAAAGTGAGATTTGTGTAAATAACACTGTCTTTAAAATATGGCTAATGCTTATTGAAATACAGTACAGTTCTGTTTACAAATCTTTTTAATTATTTTAATATTTAATTACTGTATTAATTAATAATAAAACTGAGAATCAAACTCATAGCTTTTTCCTCTCCCTCCCTCCCTCTCTCTCTCTCTCTCTCTCTCTCACACACACACACACACACACACACACACACACA
>JAQGCH010000169.1:0-30388 GCA_034699485.1 Nanhermannia elegantula
AATAAATGCAATAATTTATTTTTATCGACAGTTCACGAAAACTTCGTCAGTATTTCGCAATTAAGGAGGGGATATATTACAGGTCTGGTTACTGTGCTGTACATAAACTTAGTTTCCAGAAAATGTTTAAGAATACACACATAACTTTGAAAACAATTTCGACTTCATTTGTTAGAAAGTCCAAAAACGTGGTGTCACTACTTTTGTTGATGTCCCAAAATCAGTGGGAATATACTTGAGGACATCCAATGAGTCCATAATAATTATTATTTGATAAAAGCATTTTTTGAAAGTACCTCTATTTCCCTATTTTGAAGTTCTATTTTTAATCACATATTCTCTATTATGACGCTTTCTTAGTGACGAATTCAAATTTAATTCCCTATTTTGCATAATATTTTAAGTATTGGACACCCTATAGAAAATGAGCGCAATTTTTAACAATACGGGGCTAATTCCATACTATTACAAAAGTAATAACTGAAAAAAATTTTTTATAACCACAAGTCATGTATATTCTGTGAACTGAATTTCAAAGAACTGGGAAATAATCAATAGTAACTGTACTGTAAGTTCATTTGAACAAAGCCTTGAGATCAAAATTAGAGTAAAGTAAAGTCATCAATAAAGCTTTCGTTATACTATTACGGAGATAGTTAAAGCTCACCGACATTCAGTTTATTTTCATTGAATAATAGTTTTACATCATAAAGAATTTTTTCATCTCCTTTCCTTCCGGCTTGAATCCTATGCATTTCGTTACTCATGTTTTACTATACAGCTATTCATTAACTGCGATAAAATAGTTTTTTAATTCTAATGAAAGAATGACATAATATTTTTTAATGACATTTGCCCTAAATTTTCATTATTCAATATTCTGTGCTTATGATTAGTTCATAGATTTTATCGATTACAGTATTAGACTAAATGTGTTTGAGTGAATTTTTTTGAATATTTTAAAATAACTTTTGAGTCATGTTTGGCATTATATTCGGTTAAACGGAATTAAATTATTGTGTAGGGTAAGTATGGCTTCATATGAGAATTGAGTATAAAATGTTTAAAATTCATTATTAAAAATAATTTCCGTAAGCAATAGTACGCTTATAAAGTCCTGGAATATATCTATAGAAAAGTCTTATTACTGTATTAATATGAAAACCAATATAAACACTGTAAACAATCAGATTTAGCTTCTTTTTTATTTAATACTTTTATCTAAAACTTGCAGAATCTCTAACTCTATTCATATTCGTTTCAATGGGTTAATTAACTTAAATTCTTATAACATTTATGAGACAAACGGTATATCACAAAAAAACAAAACACGAGGCAATTATTGCAATCAATATTAAAAACCTTTTCCCTTATTCCTGGACTTTATAAACACACAATACATAAATATTATTTGAGTTGATTATCAGCTTTTTAACTAAACTTTAAAGAAATATATTGAGCGACTATTTTTAAACATTTTAATGATAATAGAAAGCTATTATAAAGTGCATCCAAAGCCAACTTTGATGTCTTCTGTATGAAAACATGAAAGGATGCCTTCACTGAAGAACTACAAATAGTATTAATTAAATTTGTGCTACACTTTCAAAAGTATTGAATTATATGAAAAATACACCAAAGCTTCTGCTTAAATAAATTCAATTAAGTTTATTTATTGAAAAGGAAACTATTATTTTACTGAAATTCCATTATCACAAACATATGGCATTCAATATATAACTCGACTAAAAGTTTTTGATCACTTTTGTAATAATCCTTCGGAAGGATTCAAATGTAAGCACTTTAAACAAAATCTTTAACGGCATAATACACTCGAATTATTTTTAGTTTTTCAAATGCTATGCTATTACTGTTATGTTAATACTATATTTTGAATATTGCTTTCTTAGGTTTTTGCTCCGTAAGTGAATTGCATGAATTACATTACAGATAATATACTACTTGTAGTATTTGTGCTGTTAGTCTTTTATGAGTCAAAATCTTAGTGCAGTATAAAGTTTTATAAAAAGAAATTTCATTTAAAAGCTTATATAATGTTAGTAATGCATTCATTATGAACACAATAAAGTCGTGACAAAGTACAGGTATATCCAAATACTAGTATAAGAAAAAAGATGAGAATCTGAGAAATTTTCAAAACTTTATTTTTAGAAAGTGGTAATCAGAGCCAGAATTTAATGATTAGAGAGTGTTAGATATTTTGCACAAATGTGGATCAAATAGTTATTGGAAGTAAAAGCAAAGTCGAAAATCAATCGATTTATAAGTTTATTATTTTGATCCCACTTAATGCCAAGCAATGCATTATTTCGCAAAACTAATAGATACCGAAGTGTAGCTCTTAAGCGTCGCTAAAGCAATGCTTGTAATGATTGAACTATTCGTTGTTATATTTATCGGATTTATTTTGTTATTACATTTTGGTGGAAGAAAGTCTTGCATTTAGATAAGACAGATAGTCAAGATGTCCTTATCCTTACTAATATAGCACAGTGACGTTCTCCTGACGCACTCTCAGCAAAGATAATTGGAAGACTGCTTCTGCTATAATTTCACATTTGTCAGGCATATATTCCCAAAATATCTATTGCGCCTCTTTTGTTCATTGCAAAGTGAATTCTTTGCAAAATGAATACTTAAGGTGCACTCGCCATATATCGAGTCATGCGATAGACTTTACTGTACTTCAATTAAATTACTTTTTATAAATGTTAACTTATTGACAATTTGCAAATGCCATCCATTGACTATCTAATGCCTGCTTAATAGCTCCTTGTTTTATAGGATTTTACACTTTCTATTACTTATTATTAGTAAAGAGTACATAATATTTGAAGTGACACACTTTGCAAAATGTGAAGCTTTAGTGAACTTTTTGTGAAAGTATTTGTCCTGTGAATTAGGTTTGCGTTCACATCGATATTATTAAACGAATGATAGTGAAGAGATGGCATCATTGGACGCATCTATTGTTTAGTAGTGGCACTTCATCTTACTTGTTAGAGTGCATAACAGTTCGTTTCTCAATCTATAGCTTCATGTTCCACACAATGAAATGCTAGTCCTTCCAACACTTTCAGCTCTGAAGGATTTTCTTGAAACAAATGCTTTTATTTGATCAAAAGACTCAACCAAAAAATCCGGAATGATTTCGGTGGACTCCATGTCTCGCAAGTCATTTTCGTCGTGCTTTTGGACTTTAATTGCTTTATTAAGTTTGTTATTAGCAATGGTTAGTGGAAACGGTACTTCACATCAGACCGAAGGATTGCAATGTAATCCAGGTCTGATGCTTCCTGTGTGGAAACCAACTACTAATTTAGCATTGGGTGATATAATAGCGAGAGGTGTTATATATTTTGTTGGACTTGTTTATATGTTTGTCGGCGTCTCAATAATAGCGGATAAATTCATGGCAGCCATTGAAGTGATCACATCTCAAGAGAGAGAAGTAATAATAAAAAAGCCGAACAGTGAGCCTCAGGTGATAAACATTCGTATTTGGAACGAAACAGTATCCAATTTGACTCTGATGGCTTTGGGCTCATCAGCGCCAGAAATCCTTTTATCTATTATTGAAGTTTATGCACAAGACTTTAATGCAGGTGATTTAGGTCCAGGAACTATCGTAGGTTCCGCAGCTTTTAATATGTTTGTTATCATAGCGATATGCGTTTGGTGCGTACCTTCCAGTGAGTATAAAAAGATTAAACATCTCAGAGTATTTTTTGTCACTATGATTTGGAGTGTTTTCGCCTATATATGGCTTTGTATGATACTTACCTGGACTTCATATGGTGTTATTGACATATGGGAAGGACTCTTGACTTTTCTATTATTTCCCGCAACAGTATTAACTGCTTATATCGCAGACCGAAGACTTCTTATTTATAAATATTTATCCAAAAAGTATCGCATGAATAGAAGAGGTATTATAGTTGGCGGTGAAGGCGGAGACGATATGGAGCTCGGAATGACTAAATTGAATGATAATCATGTAGTAGACGGAGGTTTCAAAGTCTTTGAGGAAGAAGCAGATGAAGAAGTAAGAGAATTCGAAGAACACAGAAGAGAATATATTCAACTACTCAGAGAACTGAGAAAAAAGAAACCCAACTCACCTATGAGTGAAATAGAGATCATGGCTAGAGATGAAATCATGAATAGAGGACCCAAGAGTAGAGCATTTTATAGACTTCAGGTAATAAACTCTTCTTTTAATTGATCGTAAAACTATTTTAATCATATGCCATATCGTTTAATGCATGTTAGAAGTATTTTTTGTATTCATTTTATTCAAATTCTATTAGCTTTTCATTTATTAGATTATTATATCAAATATTTGAATCAATGGAAGCTTTTCTCATATAAACATTTTCTATATAAAACATAATAAAGCTTATTATAACTTATTTCTAACTATAGAAAGACAACTTATCCTTTACGTAAACGAATTATTTGTATACTTCTATTATATAATGCATGCATTAAACCTCATTTAATCTTTAATATAAATTGCTTACAAGTTAGAAAATAATGGATTTCTGTTATTTGTTAGAAAAAGAGATATTAGTTTTCCATTTAGTGCCATAAATAAACTTCGCTTAATAGCACACATTTGATAGCACACATTTAATTAAGGGAAGAGAGCGTTTGCGTTTATCAGAATATATTAATACTCAATTTCGAAATTTGATTTTCAGTTTAGTTTAGTTGAAGCTAAAGTTCAATCAAATTAAAAATAGATAAATCGATATTCATTGCTTTCAATTTTAAGATTTAATTATACCATTGGAAAACTGATACAGATATGAGTTTTCTTTTTGAGTCGATAAGGCATAAGGCCATATATGTGATAAGATCGAGGTCATGGCTTAGGTTTTGATGGATCTTCATTTTAGTCATCAGACATAAAATTTCAGAATTTTATTCTTTATGGTTTAGGAATTATTGATTCTCAGTGATACTCATCTAATAAATACCTTACACAGTCTGACCCGGTTATAGTCAATTCTGATATAGGAAATCCTGGTTATAAGCAACTGTTTTCTTATGCACAACCCTATGGGGTCCTAATATTAAATAATATACAAATTTTTTATTGTTGGGGATTATTATTTTCCAATTCGATAATACAATTTAATTTTTTACTGTTTTATTCATAGATTTAAAGGTTATATTGATTGAACTCATAGAATTATGTGCTAATGTTAACGTTTTAGGAACCCTAAGCATAAAACCCCAAGAAATCGGTTACTAAATTGAGGCATATTATAGATAAGGTTTGCTAATAACCAAACAACAGCTTAAACTTGATTTAGTAAAATCCCTAAATTTTGTTTAAATCATTGTTAGATAGTTTTCTCATATCTTATGATCTCAGACGACACCACTACCAGATATTTTTCTGAAATATAACTATTAACAAAAGGACGTCATTATTAGACTCAAATTATTATTGATATTATTGAGCTATCGATTGAAAATTATTTGTGAGGTTTGCTTAAGCGTAGTTTGGGGGCTATTTTTTTATATATGAATTTTCTCGCTTACATTCAATTAAAAAATCATTTAAAAATCAAATAAAAATTCTATGAAATCAAAATCAAGAATAAATTGAGAATTTTTTTACAAATCAATTCCAAATATTAAGAACCTATCAAAGCCTCTTATCCCATATCCTTCTCTTGTTGTGTTTTGAGCTAATTATAATTGTTTTTAATTGAAATGTTTAATCCAATCGTCCATTTGATTGCTTATCTTGTTGAGAGAGTCGTCAACAAAACCAAAGTCTAAATTGAAGATAAAAATTAAACCCAAAAACAAATGAATTTGATGGTTAAAGTTTGCATAAATAAGCATTTGTTATTTGAGTTGGTCACATTTAAAAATTCCAGTAAAATAGTTATTCGCAAACTTAATTATTTCGTTACTCGTTATTTCTATTTAGTTCCGAATCAAGATTTTAAATATATTATATATTAAAAACTTCAGTCAATATTTTCTGATTCCAACAAAAATTTTCTGGTTATGTAAACAATTTAATTGAATAAAAAAATGGCTTCACTCTTAAAATAACTCGAATTAATAATTTTTCTACTAATCTTATATTGCATTATAATTTATTAAGGCATGTTCGCCATTCGGTCGGATCAAATCGGACCAAAGAACAAAGAAAATTTTTGATCCTTATTTTGGTTCAAGAGAAATATATTCAAGAGATCAAGTAACTTATAAAAATTTTGCTAATATAGAGACCCTTATTGTAGTTAATTTTTCGTTACCAACAGTAGACTCTGAAAAATAGACAAATATTTAAAGATGTGTCGCTATAGTTAAAAGACGATCAAATCTGATTGCGTTCACCATAAGGGATCGCATAAAAAAGAGGATTCGATCCAGAAACTGATCCGATCTTTTTTATCCCATTTTTTATCGCACTTTTTTTTATCATAATCGAGTTCTGAAAGAAAAAAAGGGGATCAGGGCAAAAATGAGGATCATGATCAAATGGCGAACATGCTTGTACTTCATTTCTATATTATCAATTTTTTTAATGAAAATTTTTAGTTCAAATTCTGCATAAAATGTTTGTTAGATGTACTTAAGCTCTGTCAAAGCATTAGGAAATCCTACTTAACTAAACATAACTATCTTGGATATAAAGTTGATTCTATGGACTTATTATATATAGATTTTCTCGTTATTAAACGCATGTATTAAAATACAGAGCTTTTTAGAATTGATTTTCACTCGTGTTGAGATCAGGTTGAGATAAACAACTCTATATGATTAATAATTGAAGCCATAAACTTGAATCTTTACCGTAAATAAATTTATTAGTATTTATTAATGAAAATAGCTATTTATATAACAGTCCATTCTAGTCATTTAGCTTTGATGTTAATGCTATTCATACATCAAATGTTAATTTGATGAGTTCGATAAAATCAAGCAAACACTGTCTCATTTCAAAGTTTGCAAATTATTTGAGACATACAGTTGTGTAGAATAAATACAAAGTTGACAGATAAGCAAAACAAATATTAGAAAATTTAAAAATTTTAATATCAGAGCGCCTTAAATGGGAAAAGTTTCTCGAGAATAAGAAATACAATTCTGAATCTATAAAATAGAAGATTGATTTTTAAAATGTGACAACTCTATGATTTTTAAAATGTGACTACTCTATGATTTAATACATATAAGACATATATGTAAGACATATAACATTGTAAATGAGTCCAACTTTAAACCAATTGATATCTATAATAATGCGTTGGACCTAAATCTATGTTTCCTTAAGGTGCAGAACATTTATCATTTTGCAGTAATGCTTATGGTTTAAGGAGAGTACCAGTGCATAAATAAACAAACAGCTTATCTTTACGTTTAATTGGAAGTAAAGGTTTCCTTACCGTTGAAATCGAATCTAATATTATAACTTACTTGCAATGGATAGATATGAAACTTTATATGCGTACTATTATTAGTACAACAGTTACTCTACATTTGGTTATTGAAGCTTAAAGAAAATTTCTTATCCACTCGAAAAATTCTCTTATGTTCACCAACTTTACTATCGATTATTATGATGAATAGCATTTGTTTTCTTCAAAATCTGTTTCCATTTTTTCTCAAAATTTCAATGAAAATTACATAAAGGAAACTGTTTTGCATTAATAATATTCTTTAAGTTGTATATAAAGAATATTATTAACTAAATTAACGAATAGATAAGACTATTAAATACTCAATTTAAAAATTTATAGCTTCGCATAATTCTTAAACCGCGCTTTTATGTAAAGAAACAGCAATAAAATTAATTTTGTGAAGGTCTGAATATCCATTTCGGTGTTGTTTATTTGTAAAGAGTTTCAATTATTGAAACTTAAGTATTCTGTGAACTTTAAGTGGTGTAGTTTTGTTTCAACTATACTTCAAATTGTTGCTTATTTATGCTTTCAGATTAAGAACCAATTCAAAGTCAATTTATATTAGTTTTAAACACTTAAATACTTATAAATTATAAAAAGTAAAACACTTTCAATTACTGTACAGATAGCTATTTAAATAAAAATCAAATCCTAAGAGTTAAGATTTACTCAATTATATAAATATCTTCTATTAGTATAAATAAATTTATTCAGCCCTTTGATGATTAATGATAGCCTAGGATTAGTTGAATTGTTAATTTGTACCTTTGAGAGAAAAAACTAATGTTTTAAAGTTTAGTTTTTATTTGATTTATTTGTCAAATAAATTATTAACAGGATTTCATTTTCTCTATATCTTAATATTTATAATTTAGGTAAAAGCCTATAAGTTAGTCTATGTTAGCGTTGGGCTTAAATTAAGAGCTCTGGGCTCAGCAGAAATTACTTGAATCCGAGCCCAACTCGTATTTTATTTGAGCTGACCTCCAAAAACGTTCGCACTAAAGTACAAATGAATCAGTTATTTACACATTTATGAATCAATAACTCATTTTTGTTTAAAAAGTAAGACATTTTAGTTTTAAGAAGAATTCGCCCTAATATTGATCTTTTTTATAAATTCTTATGAATTTGTTGCGTTTCAAAGCTTAAGTACAATCTCAGTGTTTCAGTACTATGTTTGTACTGTATTTATTTATTAAGCAATTAATAGACAAGTATTAGCATTAAAATAGCTTATTATTAACATTTCTCAAAACTCAAGTAATGTTTTCTCCAAAGAGATAGATATCTACAGTATTATACTAATGTTGTCTATAATATCTAGTCCTGCTTTACTAGAAAATACTGTATATTATGGAAATAGTTCTTCATAAAAGATTTGATGGCTTACAGATTGTACGAGACATCAAAATTCAATTTTTACTGATGTTTCATTAATAGTCTATGTTATTTATATTGATATTATGAAAATTATGGCTTATTGTAGAAAATTTAATTATTTTATAAAAAGTAGCTGTTATTAACTGATTTAACTCTACAGCACAGGTAATGAAAATAAAAACTCGGATAGATATGATGCGTTGCTAAGTGAAAGCATCTATTTTTATTATTTTTTTGTATAGTGCAAAATAAAGTGCACTATAATTTTTTAATTTATATATATTATGGGAAAATATGAATACCCCTACATTTTTATTGATAATTCATTCACATATACATACAGAAAATAACATCTAATGCATTAAACGCAAATTTTAAAGTTTAATTAGAAATGAAATTATACTTTAATATAATGTAAAGTTGTCGGCTCTCTTATTTTCGCATTTTTTGGTTTATTTTGAATTAAAATTTGAATATTTGTAAGAATTTTTGAAAGACTATTAAATTTAAAACTTAATTTCAAATAAAATTTATCAATAATTTTGAGTAATTTAAATGTAACTACTTTTGAGCATAACGTACACTTTGATAACAATGCAACGCATGGATAATATTAAGATATCTAAATAGCAATATTGTTATTGAAAAACAAAACCTCATATTAGTATTAATACAATAATAGTCTAATCCCAGTCCTTATGTTATAGAGAATGTGGGATTGATTTTTTAAAATAGCGTTTAATTTGCCTCAAATGAATTTTATTTAAGCGAATATCTGACACCCAAAAAAGAAAATAGTAGTAAGTTAAGTTTAAAAATCTATTAGAACTGTACAGGCAGGTTCATATTTAAATTAATAGTTCCCTCATATAATGTAGGCTATGCTTAATATACTTGCAGAAGCATAGCCTAGTTATAAAATCTGATACTACTAATACTATTATAATAGTAAAGTATTTTCTCACAAAATCTTTTAATTTAAAATAATACTTGAGATCATTAATATTGAAAGGATGTATTGTTCCAGAGTTACTATTCGGACAGACGCAGCGCACCATTGAGTTTGATATAATACTTTACAGTATAATAAGTCTAAATTAGGCAGAGGTTATATAGCTGTCGTTCAACTGATAAAAAGTCTCATGATCGAAGGGTAGTGAG
This sequence comes from Nanhermannia elegantula, assembly GCA_034699485.1. NCBI lineage: Eukaryota > Metazoa > Arthropoda > Arachnida > Sarcoptiformes > Nanhermanniidae > Nanhermannia > Nanhermannia elegantula. The sequence continues at coordinate 10,002 of JAQGCH010000169.1, forward strand.
TTCGAACCCCAGATACTGCAAATCTTTGGCAGCAATGTGCCACATGTCCATTTTTTCCGTAGCCGAGGAAAATGTTATGTTAGTATCTTTAAAAATAAACTAACTATATTCAATATATATTATTCATTCATTGTAAACAAAATAAGATTCTAATTCCAAATTCTGTCTCTTTCTTTATTTTATGTATTGTTTAATAATTTAAAATTTAATAAAATCTTAGCTTATCTTAATTATTTAGAAAACTGTAAGCCTCTAAGCCTCTGTTTGTTTGTTTTTTCCATTGTTTTGCAAAAAACTTTTTGTTTGATTTGTAAAAAATCTAATTGGACTTTTATGAAATATATACTGAACTAGCTTTTTTTGATCTTTTAAGTCCAACAAAAACGCATTTTTTACCTTAAACAGTACAGTACAGTACAGAAATCGATAATACAATCTATTTACTGAATGTCTCACAATTTAGTTGAAAAGTTTTGAATTGATTTCAGGGCTTATACTCAATTTGTAATCATTTTGACTCAATTTGATAAGAACTTGAGATTTAATGCAATCTATTTATATTTTATTTTAAAATTTAAATTTTATGGTAGGCGAGAGTGAACTCCGTTATTACTACAAAAATATGTTAATTATTAGAATATTTGCATTGATTGAAATCAAATTTCAGGTAATTTAATATTGAGTAATAATACTTATTTTGACAGAAACAAAATTTTTCAAAAGAGTATATAAAGTGGGTCACAGTTAAAACAGATTGAAAAGTGCTTCTCCTAATTTACACTCAACAAAAAATCTTTTCGAAATAATACTACAATTTTTGAATAGCATCCAAATTTGCAGAGTATAAGCATTTAAATTAGAGCTATAAAGTTTCTAAAGTCTATTTTTAAAAGACTAAAGTTGTTGTCTCTCTTTCATTAAAGGTAAGAAAATTCATATTTATCACAATTTAAATGCAATTCAGATGTAAATTAGCTTTAATTTCATTGAGTTTCGCACTTAAGTAACATAAAATAAATGATACCATAATTGAATATTACGCACACATAAAGTAATTCAAATTTTGATTCAATTATTTATTTCATTGTTTGATAAACACAGGCAACAAGAAAGTTGACGGGCGGTAATGCACTCGTAAAAAGAAGAGTCGAAAAAGTCGACGATAAAAAAAATACCGATACAGTAAAGGAAGACATAATAAAAATATTTTTTGATCCGGCGCACTATACAGTGATGGAAAATGTTGGCCAATTCGCGATCACAATAAGCCGTGAGGGAGACCCTAAACCAACAGTTTGTGTTGATTTTAAGACAGAAGACGGAACCGCAAACGCGGGATCAGATTATGAACCGATTGAGGGAACTCTGATATTCCGTTCCAATGAGATTCACAAACAGGTCTGTTATTGATATAATAATTGTTATATTAATTATTGATTATCTGATGTTTGCCACCAAATACAGGTCTTCTTAACAGTAATTGATGACGACGTGTTTGAAGAAGACGAGCATTTCTACGTACGTCTGAGTAATCCGCGCTATTTGAGTCATGACGGACACACTCCCATGAATGGCACTATCAGTCAATCTAATAAACCTCCACCTTGTCTACAACTGGCGACTCCTGCTATCGCTACTGTTATGATTCTCGATGACGACCATTCAGGCATTTTTTCATTCGCTGAACCACAATATGAAGTTTCAGAATCGATGGGTGAATACCATCTCAAAGTTAACAGATATAGTGGTGCGCGAGGAAGAATTTCTTTACCTTTTAAAACAATTGAAGGAACGGCTAAAGACTCCAAAGAATTCGAAATGACGAGCGGTCAGGTCATCTTCGATAACAATGAAACTTCGTGAGTAACTATTGAGTGTTATAAATGTAATTTATTTTCTTTGTTGTCATTTATTTGATAACATTCGTAACATTTAATAGAAATGGAAAATAGAGTTTAATGAAGTTTAAAGTTTGAATGCTATTTGTAAAGTCGGCCGCATTAAGTCAATGCCACACCTAATACGAACTCAATTATACTTTCGATTACAATACTATGAATGCATTAACTTAATTGACATAAGGTTTTAAAGTAAAGCTTTGCTAATATTATGCTAATTTTGAGACATCACTTATACATTACTAATACAGTATGCAGTACTGTATGTGTGCAACTGATCTGAACTATTCTATAAATATATTCTTTATTTTCCAACTTTAATAGAATTGCATCGGAATTGTAAATTAGAAAAAGTTATAAAATATGCACAATTAATGCCAAACAGTGTACCCATTCTTTCGTTTATAACACTTATTTCTGTTTTCATATCTATTAATAATAATAAATCATAAATTTAATTTCTGAAACAGCACTATATTTTGAATATTTTCTAACCATTACCATACTTAAAGTATGTGAGGCTTTAATTCTAATATGTGTCATTTCACTAATAGCATGATTTAGTAGCATGATAAAAGTAACAAAGTAAAACTTCTGCTACTTTCAATTTTGCACCTATTCTTTAATTAAAATTACTTTCGCAAAAACTAACGTTAATTACTAGTCATTACTAGAAGTACAGTAATGTATAGTTAAGGGTATATAAGATTTATTGAGAAACTAATGTAAACATTAAGTGATTTCCAGATATGTTTATACTATACGAGTATTTTACGTGATCTCATGTTTGCCTTTTTATTGAGATTCGGAATCATCAGAGAATTGATTTTATTTTGCCTACAAAAATGTCAAATCACTTTCAATGAATATTCTGTAATCTGTACTATTGACTAAAGAAAACATGCGTCAATCCTATAGTGATCATTAAGACATTTTACAGTACAGTAAATAACTATTTAAAGTAAAATAATGTGCAAATCAATATTTAGATATAAAATAATTTTTTTCGCACAATTTTTCGCTATTTTAGTATAAGTACTGGAATAAGATTTATTCTTTACTTAAAATAATGAGATAATATTTTCTGTAAACGTGAATTATACCTGTTTCTAACCTAGTTTTGAATTAGTTAAACGCACCACTGCTTTGTTTGTTGTCTTAATTGGATTTTTCTGTTTACTTGTCTAATATAATGCATTATCAAATTAAATATAATGTAAGGTTTTTGTTTATAATTTTGGCACGCGCTCGAGCTAGGCAAAGTGAAACGCTCGGCGCTCACTTTTTAGGTACCAGCGAGCGATAGTTTAGTTCGACATCAGTTAAGTTCATGAGTGGAAAGTTTTTTACACATAAAATATTATTTCAACTTTAATTTTATTGTATTGTATATGCATTTTATAAACATGATAGTAGTGATGTTTCGCTTTCAGGTTTTTCATTTCGATTGCTTTTCAATTTCGATTTTTAGAATATTTTTGATTTCAATTGTATTTCGATTTCAATTTTGAGAAAATTCTTTATTTTGATTGTATTTCAATTTCAATTTTGGGAAAAGTTTTCATTTCGATTGACTTTATTTCATCGCTTTTCATTTCAATTTCAGTTTTGATTTTGAGATATTTTTTCTCGGCCTAAATCTAGTTATACTGTATTTAAGAAAGATTTTTGATTAAAATGTATTTATTCTAATTATTTAAACACAATATTTAGTATATTTTTTTAAATAATCCTCAAATAATTTCCAAAATTCATTCATTTCTATTTATTTATATTTATAAATAGTTTGGCATCACTTTACTGTCTATTATTATTGATTGTTTTGTGCAATATTTGAATTCCATATAAAAAATTTTCCAACAATTGAATATAAAAACTTCTCTAAAAAGTGAGCAGTCTATAGTACACTTAATTTCTCAATAAGCTCTGAGCGTCTATAGTGTCCTTAGCCTCACAACTGCTACGGAGCTGTTCTTAAAGGAAACCACTTTTGGATAACTATAGTTTGTGAAGTAAAGAATATGCAGTCATTCCCGTTTATAGTGAACGGGTTGATCCCGCAAAAACCGTTCACTATAAGCGGGATTCACTGTATTCTGTAAAAATATCTCCCTATTATTTTACCGAAACATTAAGTCTATGTAATAATATTTTAATATATGATAATTAGTGTTCGGAAATTTCGAGAAATGAACTTTTCGAGTCTCGAAAAAATTTATTGTTAATATGAAATTAAGAAATTATTAGAATTTTAATGAATACAAATCCATATAATTTTTATTTAAACACAAGTTTATTGACAGAATCAGATTTAAAAGATTATCAGCTTTAGAGAATATTTTCAGAATACTTCAGAATATGAAACAGAATATATCGTTAATTCTCGTTTTCAACCATTTAAGAGACATTCAATAATAATTAGGTTCCATATAATTTATCAATTTCTTCACATTTAAATCTCTAACATTAAAGTCTGTAATTCATTTAATCGATATTTTGAAAATAAAAAATTTTAGACTCGATGAATCTCGAGGTTTCTGAGATTAGAGAACGATAACTTACTTTCACTTTCGCGAAATGAAAGTGAAAATCAAAATAGAAAAATGAGTGAAAGTGAAACCAAAGTTAGCTTTGAAGATATTTTCATTTTAAAGTATATCACATTAAATTAATAAATGTGTTATTTAATATCAGAATTTGCAAAAATTAGCTAATATTTTATAACAATACATTTGTAGAATATTAGTGAAAATTAATTATTTATATTTTAATTGATGCAAATAATTGTACCCAAAATAATGATTAATCTGCTAATTTTCTCATTGCGAAATCAATTAGATGCAACAGAGGATGTTACATATCATTTTTTATTATATTAGCACAATTTTTACATTAACTACAACTAATGTTTTATCGCTTTCTTAATTTAGGTTATAATAAATCATAACTTTTTTGATTTAATTTACGATAAATACTAAATAAAGTTTATTGAATGAGTTCAAAAATATTTATCATTTAATTTTTTTTACTTAATTAAAATTCATGTTAAATATATATTGGTTTTTGATGTTATCTTCAGCATGTCATTAATGGCATGACTTGAACTGATTTTTCACTTAAGCCTTAAAATAATTACTCTTAAGACAAGACAAATCAAAACCTCTTAAGCGAAACATTATTCTGACAACCTTTTGCCATTTAGGCATTTAACCATGATACTATTTTCTTCTATTTTAAATAAAACATTTTCTCATTCAATAAGCAGCGAATCGTATCCAAAACAATGAGAATTTATTTTCTCGAATGCTGTTATTGAATATAAATATTTGGCTTCATTTTGTTTTGCTATTATTTATCTAACTGTGAGGTGAATTTTCCTTTGTATGGATCACCACATCATCACATCACAAATACTAAAACAAAAGTTTGATGGAAAATGCAGTTAAGAGTATAGAATTTTGTTTTAGGCTTTTCTGTATATTTCAAATGTGATTAGGATTCTGGCGATTCTCGATATATTAGAGCTTCAAATAAGAAAATTTGTGAACACTGTTGGCTCAAATGTACCGTTTAATATAGTAACTGTATTATCGATTCAAAAATATGTGTTAAACAGAAAATTTTTGGGCTTCTCAATAAATGGGTTACTTTAATGTTAAAATTTGTTTTACTTTTTAAGTAGAAAAGATCTTATAGTATTACAGTTTCAATAATTAAATTTCTTGTGATTCGAGTTTTAATTTTTATGCAAAAATTATTTCCTTTATAAAATTTACATTTAATTTGATTATAAACAAAATATTTGAGATAATAAATAGCCTCAAAATTAGCCTCAAGTTTGATTGGAAAAGATCAACCAATTTTGAGATATCTCTACTTTTGTTTCTATGATATAAATATTTTCTTCACCTTACTGTAGTATTATTAGTAATATGTAGTCTTAATGGATAAATTTCGAGCTCGCCGTTTAACAGGTATTTTTTGATAGTATATATTTGATATTTGAAATCCGTCCCAACTAAAATTTTAAACACATTTGATATAATATTGAATTTAAGTTAAATTGTAAATTATATATTATACGTACAGGCCTTTAAATGTCCAAAAGACTCTAACCATAACCTACCCAGATATTTAATTTTAAAAGCTCAAAAATAGTCAAATCCTGAATTATGTAGGGTTTAAGATATCATAGTCTTGTCAGTAGTTTTATTAAATGCATCAGAATTTCCTAAATGTTTGATTACTATACTCATATATTATGCATTATTTTCTAGTCTCTTAGGTTTTAAGAAATGGTTTCTGAACATCAGAATTTCCATTCGGCAAAGAATTAATTAAAAATTGAGTGCATTTGACTTTTATTTGAAATGGTTTCTTCTCATTTAGAATAAAAGAGATTAAAATAAAAATAGGAATGAAATAAATTTTTATGCATTAAATAGTATAATATTATTTTGATATCAAACTATTCTTTATTAATAAACTTAAAATTGTTCCCAAATAAAGCCAAGAAATATTGCTCCATATCATTGACAACGAAAGTTATGAAAAGGATGCTGTGTTTTATGTTGAATTAGGAGAACCAGTGCGTGAAGAAGGTATCAAATAATAAATGATCTAAAGATCAATCAATTCACTTAAAGATCACATTATTTTTAATTACAGATTCAATTAAAGAGTTCAACGATGAAAATCAATCTTTGGAGATATCTTCTGATGAAAAGATAGCAATGTTAGGAAAACCAAGACTTGGAGAGCTGTATAAATGCCAAATAAGGATCAAAGAAAGCAAAGAATTCAAGGTTTGACTGCCTTTTATTTTATTAATGGTGGAAAAATTATCGATTTTTCTGATACCATGAATGGCACCAAATATTTGCTGAATTTGCTGATTTTCTTTATGTTCACGAGTTCTTAACTTTATGTTTGTTCCATTAGTTTATTGCTTTTATTCTTTAATAATTGGTTTTCTTATTTAAATAGTTTTATAACTTTAAAGTTCGAGTCAGGAAATGATAAATTAGGCTTAAGATTCATTTATATTATGCTCTTATACTTAGTATACTTTTCTAAACATATTGAAATCAGCACCAGATTAAAAAAAACAAGACGTCATTCACACTCAAGTCTGATAAAGTTTATGGTAATATAAATAAAGACATAACACTTTATTGCATCCTAAAGTATTTGAGCTAAAGTACAGAAATGGCTCATTTAATTCCAGTTTACACAATATTGACTTTAAAAAAGCCCTCATAAGTCATACCATTTTTACCGAAAATTTTTATACTCTATGTTCACATCATTTTTCACTGAAAGTTTTAATATACTTCTAATATTGTGTGTAAGCTTTAGTTATCTGCCAAATACTATGCAGATGTCTAACCGCCAGACCAAAAGATTTGTTTAAAGTTTATTTTGAAATTGTATTTTAGATACTATTTTATATAATTATTATAATAATTGAATCTTTTCATAAAGCCCTGAATGGTTTTACAGTTTTCACTTGACATCAGGTCAATTGTCATTCAATTTATTTAAGTACTGTTACAGTAGTATTGTATGCAAAAGCATTACCCCTTACAAACACCTTTGTTTCAAACTTTCAGTGCTTTTATCCAAAAAAGCGTTTAATTTTAAGTGAAACATAACCGTAACCTGTAGTTTAACTTTTAGAAAATGCATTATTATGTAGTTATCATTTTCAGGTTATTAATGTCAAAAATTAATTTCGTTATTATTAACGATGATTTTAAATAATTTCGAGAGTCTATAGTCTGGATAGAGAGTTGAATCCGAGAGTACAAAGTAAAAAGCGTTGTAAAAAGCGTTGTGAAAAGCGTTGTGAAAAGCGTTGTGAAAAGCGCTGTGAAAAACACCTCTATATTTATTATGCTTTTCACAGAATTTAATGCAATATTTTGTAAGAAATAGTAAAGCGCGTCATATCCTATTTATTTAAATTAGCGGTTTCTTCAATCGCATTGATAGGAATGAGTTGAGACATGAGTTTCCACAGCACATCCAAATGAGAATAAATATTACTTCAGAGAATAAGGCTCAGTTGTGCTCCTATAAAAATTTCATCACGAACCAAAAGTTATATATATGTATAAGATATATGATTATATAGTGTAAAGTGAACACCGTATATATACTTTAAGTTTATACTTATAATTTATGTTTTTTAAAATATGAATTTAAATTTTATACAACAGTAAATTAAGTTCATGTTTTATATTCAGATGAATACCAGTAAGTTTTGTAGAAAATATATGGGTATCTCTTTATTGACCGATCATAAGGCTTTAGGATTTGCCAACTTTTCTTAATTAAAAATTATCCCAATTTAATAATTATAAGTATATCTGAAGATAAGTAATTTCGATTTTAAAGGTTTCATTTTGTTTATATAGATCTTGTTTTTTGTATTTTCCTTTTTTGCGAAGTAGTTTTTATAAATTCCCATAAACTTTCATTTCATTCACAATGTAAGTTATATTCCATTATTTGCAGCAGTGCTTTCGACATTGCAATCGATTGCAATGACTTTCAATTCATTTAAGATAATGAAATGTTACACAATGTTTAGTTGAATTACATTTACAACAAAGACATTTACAGTTACCTTTTATTTATTCAATTTGTAACTGTAAACACTTCATTCTTAGTAAACTATTATTGCAAAACAAGTATTTGAGAGTCTCAGCAGAGTCTAAAAACGTTAATAATTAACTATTATATTAGGAAAAGAGTTTAGTTAAGAACAAATGTTAATATATTTATATGTATTGTTTATGTAGAACACCGTCGACAAATTGATCTCAAAAGCAAATACAACCATAATGATAGGCACGTCTTCATGGAAAGATCAGTTTATTGAAGCGATTACAGTGTCTGCAGGTCTGCTCATAAATCTAAAATTCACAAATTTGTATATAATTTCTATAATTTCCATAATTTCTATTTATTTGAACATTAAGGCGATGACGATGAAGAAGGAGAAGAGGGTGAAGAACGCGAAGAAAAGCTTCCGACGTGTTCTGATTACGTGATTCACTTTTTCACCTTATTCTGGAAAGTAATATTCGCATTCGTGCCGCCAACAGGTAAGCCTCAGCTTCCATATAAATTATTTCACTCATTGAAAGCTATCCGAAAACAGCGCACAGCTATCTGTTGAGTATCTATTATAAGATTAAGCACTTATATCGATCCGTTTCTTATTTGTATAAAATATAATACAAGTAGTTTAGGAAGTGTTCTACAAATAATGTTTAGGATGATTAATGACAAAGAAATTGCTTCAAAATAAAGCTTTTCAAGGGTTACGAGAATGCAGTGAATCTTTAGCACAATTTGTAAAGAAGTATTGTTGCCATAAAATTGGTTTAATATGTCGAAAATCCTTCAGATTATTTAAATGGTTGGGTTTGTTTCGTAATTTCGATAATGATGATCGGCTTATTGACCGCAATAATTGGTGACTTAGCCTCACATTTCGGTTGCACTATTGGTTTGAAAGATGCGGTCACAGCACTGTCTTTTGTGGCTTTAGGTACAAGTATACCCGGTAAGTAAGCATCGTTCACATTCGCTCAATAATATGGCTTCTCAGATACTTTCACTTTGACTGGTATATTAAAATTTACGGTAAGTCTATGGGAGTACAGTACGTGTTCTGACTTAATAATATGGTCACAAGTAAGTCCATTGTGGTTCACATTAACATTTAGTTCAACAAAACATAGCGCTACTTTAGTTATTGAATTTATAAAAAATAAACTGACAAAAGCATAGCAATAGTTTCGAATAATCTTGCACTTCGCGAATTGCATTTAGGTCTATATCAGCTCTCATCCATTCTGCTTTCCTTTAATCTTAGTTTAAAAATAGAGCGATTTAACAATAATATCGGTATTTCCTCATTAACACAATTTAGAAATATGGGGCGGTTGGGCTTGTTTTATCACAAGTATAGTATGGATCGGAATATTAACTGCAATAGTTGGTGATTTGGCCTCACATTTTGGATGTACAGTAGGGTTAAAAGATTCAGTGACAGCCATTTCATTTGTGGCTCTGGGCACTAGTATTCCAGGTCTGTGACTGTAAACTAATAAACGTATAGCACTACTATATCATGACATCCCTTATATCATTTTCCGTTCTGCTCTCGTTATTACCCCATCGCATGCAATATTCCTATCACTTTTGATTTCACTTTCCACTGCTTCTTGTATTCAACCCATACTATAAATGTTAACTTTGACAGTTTTGTTACACATTTTATTTATCATTTAAGGTGAGATATTATTGAAGTTTTATTAAGCATGAAAGCAAACGCAGCATAACTCACAGCAACCAATATTAACTGATTTGCATTTATTGTCAGATACATTTGCGAGTAAAGTCGCCGCTCAGAACGATAAGTATGCAGACTCTTCTATTGGTAATGTAACCGGAAGTAATGCAGTCAATGTCTTCCTTGGCATTGGTATCGCGTGGACTCTGGCAGCTATTGTTCATGCATACAGAGGCACCACATTTCGAGTCGATCCCGGAAGTCTCACATATTCGGTCACATTGTTCTGTGTCTGCGCTTTTTTATGTTGTATTGTATTAATGTTCAGACGTAGACTTGGAGGAGAACTCGGAGGGGCCATGATTTACAAACTTCCAACTGTTATACTCTTAACTGGGTTTTGGGTGTTCTATGTCTTAATGTCAAGTTTGGAAGCGTATAAAATAATTCCTGGATTTTAAACAAACAAATCTTCCATCAATTTTCAAACTCTCCATACTATGTAAAGTGAAATTAGTTTTAAATATGAGCCATAAATATAAAACCAAACTCAAGAGCCCTTCAGTTTTTGAGAGTTTCATTTATTTTTTACTGATTTAAATTTGTTAGTGGGCAGAAATGGACTCAAGACAAGATTGGTTAAGATTTAAGTGACTTCTCTGTCGATCCATCAATATATTGAATTCATTAAAACCCATTCAACTCCATATATTTTTTTGATATATTAAAGATATGGTGCTATGTCTTTGAACTATAAATTTGGTGATCTCTGTGCATAATATCAATTTTCTTCCCATTTAGTTGGATAAGAGTTTCAAACGAATAGGGTTTTATATTTTCCAATTGTTATGAGAAGCACTGCCGACACATATAAAACGTTTGGGATATTAGAGATATGTATATAAAGAGTTTTCAAGTTATAGTTATTGATCTAATAATTAATTTCCCTTTATTAAGGTTTAGCTGTGAGAAAAGTTGTTGCCGTATAATTATCTTAATTATACATTATTGTGATTCTATTTAAGTACACAAAGTTCATGTGTACTTAACTTTATGTTAAATTAGATTCAAATATTTAGAAACTTATTTGTGCCAGAATTTGAACTTATTTTTCTGTTACTAAAGACACAAAGTTGTGCCTAAATATTAAATTGTATAGAATTTAGTTGTTAGTAGTTTTTGTTCCACTTTTAATTGAAAATAATTATAAAAATATAGCAGTAATCAAAATTGCTTGCGCTCAACTCAAAGCTTCAACTCTTTTGTCAGCTTTGATATACTCAAATATATGGGTATATGTCTCCTATGTCTCCAATCTTTTAAAATCGCTTATTTTTGTTACAGTCAAATGTGTTTATCCAAAAAATTATTCTCAAACTGTTTTCAAAATAAACGTTTTCTATCAGTTTCGCTTACACTTTGTTATTAATTTTGATTTATTCATATGTATCAAATCTAAAACTGCTAAATATGTGAAAAAATTTTATATAAATATATTGAAATAATATTTGCATATAAAAGATAATTAAGGTTTTCGTTTCAAAAATTCAACATTAATCGAAAGCTCTAATGTAGAACTTTCACCACAATCAGTCTTCTCATTAATAATACAGTCTTGAAAGTAAATTACTTGTACTCTGAAAATTTTTAAGGTCATTAAGACAAAAAAGAAATATTTAGGTCAATTCAATTTCTATAATTATACTCATTGCAAACTATTTTTGATCTTTTAGAGCATTTGAAATTTAAATTATAGTAAATTATTGGAGTCTTCGTTAGTTTTTAAAAAGGTTTTAGATGAAAAACTTTTTGAATGGCTGTTCCTTCAGAAACTTTTTGATTTAAGAAAGAGGAAATAAAGAGAAATGTAGGCTCTTATTACTTTATTAAATTTCTACCTCAATACTGCTTTACTGCTTAAGCTGCTTTACTATCGATCGAGTTGAAAGCATTTTCATATCTGTTAGTTCTTACAAATAAGAATTATGAGCAAAGAAACTTTGGTGTGTTTTGTTTGGCACTTTTCTCAAAGTTTCTTTACCAAAAATATACTAAAACTCTTATGTAATAGATATAAGTATAAAACGGTAACTCTTAAAACCTATTGTTTAAATCAATATTCCTTAATATTAGTTGAGATTTTCAATATAATAATATAACTAATTATTCATATCTGTTAGTATTCAATTGTTTGAATATTTATTTCTATTAACTTATTATTGGTATTGTCGTGAAAGTAAAATCATTGATTATAAAAATAATGATCGCCTTAACCAATAACAAAAATCCGATCATTTGAATTCATTATTAAATTCAATAATGAGTACCTGAATTATTCGACAAATAAAGTGATTAATATTCTTGACCTATAAAATGAATATCAATTTTGAATCCTATATTTTATTTCTATATACGATAAATCTTTGTTAAACAATGAAATAGAGACTTCACCATCGAGAGGGGCGATTCAACTTCAATATACAGTTATATAAGATTTACTAAAAACATATTTAGGTTTCTAATAATTTTACAACTTTTAAAATGAACTTACGAGCTATTAAACCGTTTTTTAAATAAATTTATTTATTGGCAATAATTTAGGAATAGACAGTTGTCCACAAATTGTAACTTATTAACTTTTACAGGTAACTTAGGGATAGCTCAGTGCAAATGGGTCAGAGTTATGATTGAAGGGTCATGAGTTCGAACCCCGGACATTGCACTTCTTTGACTGCGATGTACCACATGTCGAACTATTCCAGGCCCGTAGCGGTCCCCCCTGTAAAATCTCTAGATAAAGGTGAGATCTCCTAAAAAGGAGTTGGCTGAGGAAAATGTTATTTTATATCAGCTTTTTATAAGAATGACTATAATAGCTTACTATAAAAGAATATACATTAAAATCAATTTGTTAAGCCTTTAACTGAAAGAATTTTAATATAATTAAGTTTAAATGTATGCTTAATACGGAATGCTTTCAATTTTTTAAAGTGTTGTGATTCCAGATATATTTTGTTCTGCAGCTTATATTTGTTTTCTGACTCAAGATATGAGCAGATGCTGTCCTCGTATTTAATTATTTTTTCCCTTGCATTCCAACTCAATTTAGCTCAGTTTAGAATAGTTGTTATCCGAAAGAATACAGTATCTGAGTATACAGGTACTAAAAAAACATGAAGACTGTATGCTTGAAAATGCTCAAATTTTGAAACCCCTATTTGAATCGCCCCGACTTATATAGAAATGGGTATATTAGTTACACAGGTATAATAATTATTAAATATAAACTCATTGTCTCTATAATGTAATTGCATGACATGTCCCACTTTTGTATAACACTATTTTGTATGACTCATTATCTACAATATCGATATTCGGTAGTCTTTTATCCTTAAACTGATAATTATCTTGAATGTCATTATGAATCAATGTTTTACTACCACATCAATTATCACGAGATACTGTATATCACTGATGGTATAAAACATTTAATGTCAACATATCATATCATTTGTGTGTAAATAAACTAAGTGAAGGCTCCCTTACATTGTACAGTACAAAAGAAATCTATAATAAATGATTTGTCAAAAAGCTGAATAAAATTAATTAATTCTATGCTTTAATTAATGGAAGAAATAAAAGAAGTCGTACAAAAGTAAGTACTAATACTAGTAGAACATTAAAATAGATTTATTTGAACTGCGGCAGTAAAAACTTATTTTATGTTCACGACTTACTTCCCTCAATTTTATTTGCCTCAAAATATCGCAATCATTTTTCATATTGTCAATTATGGAGAAACTAAATTTTTTAAATTATTAAACTCTAATAATAAACCAAATTATAAAATATAAAACATATTTTATGTCATATAAAACAAATAAAAGTGAAAAACACATATTTTGCTGTCCATTTAATTTGCTGGGATATACATTTTTAAGGAAAAGGCCTTCAAATTTTATTATGTTTTAATAGCTTTATAGATTAATAATAATAGCATTTTTTGTATTTTTGACCGGAAACTGCACAATCAATTTTCGTAGAGATACTAAATATGTAAACTGCTCATATAATTCTAGAATATAGTCACATTCAATAAGACCGAATAAGACTACCTAACCAAAATGTGTCGAGATTATTGAGCTAAACCCAACCGTTCAGTTTTAAATTTTTAGTTTGATATCAATTCAAATAAATTGTGTCAAATTATAATTTGAAATAAAATTAAAACCTGTAATAAGCACTGATTTTAACTATTTTACAATTGTGTACAACTGTATTAAGGTTTGAATAAATTATAAAAATTACAAAAATTATTAATATTTAATTTAATTGAAATGAATCAAAAAGTTTCATGTTTTGCATAATTTAGAAAAAAATTATTTAATATTTGAACTAAAATAAAGTTGAATTTTAATAAAATATAATTAATTGAATTCTCAAATCAAACTTGACATTAAACCTCATATTTTATTCATTAGTATTGATTTTCTATAACTTTAAATCTCAGTTTATGTAGAAAAGAGTTGGAAATGTTATTTGAATTTTTATTATATGTCAAGATATAGACCATTTACTTAAATGCATTGGTGAATACATCTCAAGAATGATTGATAAACATTTTAACTCAAAACCAAATTTTCATTCAATGTGTTAAAAAGCATATAAAAATGTGTTGTGTTGAGCACGTACTGTTGTGAATCACGTTCTCATACTATACTTTGTAAGGTTATAATAGAGAACCCCAGCAGTTGCTGTATTTGTTATATAAGGAATCTGTTCAAACATATCCTAAACGTGATTCACATTTATGTGTGTAAAGAGAGATACAATCTGAGATATTTAAATTTGGCTTTGATTAAAAAACAACCTTTGCTCAGATATGTTCATCATTTCATCCATAGTTTGTCATTTAATTTTTTCAGATCTTATTTTTAAAGTTTGCTCTATTTTTAAGTTTCATTTTAATCGATTTTAAGCAAAGACAAGACGATTACATATAACTTTCCATTTTTGCAATACTCAAAACTCAATATAAATTATGTTTATAAATAAGATTTCGTTTAGAATATTAATAAATAAATAAAATATTTAAATAAGTTTTGTCTCTATTTGATTAATGTTTGGCAAACACTTTATTCTAAAATTTTAACAAACTTACACTTTTTTGAAATACTTGTGCTGTGACATGAATTTTATCAGCAAATAATCTTACTTTATATAAAAATAAAAATTTTCAGAATTTCTCTGCACTTATAGAACAAATTTTAATATAAACTTATGCTAATATACCATAATTGTGGAAAATTTCCATTTATTCAATTCATTTGTAACTAAAATAGTTTTCATAATTAAAATAAATTTAATCAGTTTTTTAATTGAATTTTTAATTAAATCATTTAACAAATAATAAATTCAATTTTAAACTTATAAAGAATGATAATCCCATTGATGAAGATATACAGTAAATGTTAAAATAAATATTCTTTGTTTGTAAAATTGAGCCATAAATACCATAAAATTTAATATCATTGTAAATAAGATTTGCCATTTGATTAATATTATATTTAGAAGTCTTAAAAATCTGAGTCTCAGTCGACCTGAACAGGAAGGAGAACAGACCACCATTTGCCTAATCCTGAGTAATGCTTCGCCAATACGTGATATTCGCTATTCTTATTCAGAACTGTTTTGTTATTAATGATTAAACCGATTGAGATCTTCTCTAACGGAGGAATTATGAAATCAGATGAAGAAAATCTGATAAAGTCTTGAATCAAACTCTTATCGCGAGTGCACTCAAGTCTCACATGAATCGCACAACTCATTGATTTATTCCTAAAATTAATTCGTTTCCATTTGTCTGTTCTCAACACTATCGAAGACTCTGAGAACTGAAGTGAAGGTTCAATCAATTCTTTCTAATCAGTGAAATAAATATAAAATTAAATAAATGTGAAAATAAATTATAGTTTTATTGCATACTTTTGGCCAAAATGTTGCCGACAATTGATAGATAGCGAGCGCGTGACTGCTTGAGACCGAATCGATCGAAACGGTTAGACTTGAGACAGCCTTTTGTTGACCAAACGATTGTATTTTTAATGGTATTTTCATCTGGTATTGAGTTTTTGTCAATAAGAACAATGTGTATGCGTCGGGACAGCGATAGGAATGAATAGCACTGTCCGGATGTTTATATAAAGGCTCAAACATTAGACATTTTGAAGGCTCTAAAGAAAACTTTACTGGAATTTCATTCGAGAAATACTTATTAGAAATGATTAAATCAATAGTTTGGTAATTATCACAATCTTCGAACAAATTATAGTTAATTAGCGAAGAGTTTGTCGAAGACAACAAACGTTTAATAAGTATTGGCTCTGACTTTATTTGACAGATCACTGAAAGTGGACTTATCGGCAAATTTACGTTTTCTATAGTGGGATATATTTGTAAAACAAACGAAAAGTTCCCGCACTTTAATGGCGTTATTAGTATTTCATTAGTTAAGAGTCCGTCAAAAAACGCTGGAATAGAAATGGCATCCGATGGAAGAGTTATATGAAAGTCGTTCAAAATGTCCACATTTGCCGAGAGTTTAAAACTGGCCTTAAATGAAGTGATCGAATGGTTCTTGACTTTGAGATAATTTAATTTGAATGAAACAAAACATCCAATAGTTAGCGATAACTGAGTCGGAGATATGGATAACAATTGACTCAAAGAGAGAGTCTTTCCAACCGATGATCCCATTGAAGAGCTCTGTGAATGAGTGGAAAGAGTTCCCAAACCAGATGTGAGACCAGACGTGAGACCAGATGTGAGACCAGACGTGAGACCAGATGTGAGACCAGACGTGAGACCAGATGTGAGACCAGACGTGAGACCACATAAATTAAGCGTAGAGTTAGTGCTCGGAACGAATGCCTGTTCTGAACGATTGTTCTCAAAATGGTTTAAAGCCCTTCTTTTTCTGTTATTCTTATCAATGATTTTGTGGGCAATGAGTAAAGTGTTGTCCGAAGAACTGATTTCATCGTTGACTGAAAGAAATGATTCGTTCATTAAAGAGAATGGGATCTCATTCTCACTATCGATACAACTCTTTGAATCACTTTTCATGTGATCCCGAATTGCAAACAAATCCAATCCTTTAATCGGTTCTGAATTCTGTTTAAAATAAGCATCAATTGATTTATTCTCGAAGTAAGTGTTTGGCGAACGATATGTTTGATTTAAACCAATGTTTTCATCGGCTCTGAGCTCAAGATCTGAACATTCGCTGAAAGACTTGAACTTCTCGTCTGTGATAAGACCTGATTGTGATTGAAAGCCATTCAATGAAAAGCTATTCATTTGAATGCAATTCAAGTCATCACTCGTTTCACTCATTCGTTCATTACTTTCACATTTGTTTTCTATAATAATAACAAAAATTAAAATCATATTTAAGTCATATTCGCATAGAATTGGACTCACTTTTACTCATTTCATGACTTAATAGAGATTTATTAATATGAAAAGTATTATAAGTTATGTTATTATCTGTTATTAACTGTCTTTTAACTGGAGATAAACCCAAACTATTGTCCAAATATTGATTCAAATTATTATTATTTGAACACATCTTTTGTTGCTTTTCTTCACTTAATACTAATAATTAAACGCTTTTTAAAGAGCAGAACATATCAGTCAATAATCATTTGATTTTGCAGTCAATTAATTAATATTAAAATGAACTCAATTTAAACACATTTAAAAAAGAAATGCCTTTTCAAAAAATGCCTATAATTTAGCGCTTTTTGTATTCGTTTAAAATCCATATGAGATAGAAGTGAACGTAATTTTATTAAACTTTCAAATCATTACTAAAACTTTTTTTAAAGAATTTCACAAATTTTTGAATTAAAAAATACAAAAAACGTTTTCGTTCAAATGAATATAATTTTAAATAAAATATATAAACTTTCACAAGCATTACACTAAAGAAGAATAATAAAAGAAAACTTAATTTATTTATTTAAAGTTTAATAAATAAATATAATGAATAACTGCGAACACCTCTAACGCAGGTTTTCATTCATTTGTTTATTATTTGGTTAGACTTTTGGCGCAAAAGTTTTCAAAAAAAGTTAAGTAAAAGTGTTTTAATAATTATTATTACAAACACTTAAACAAAACGATATTAATTACAATTGAGTAAAAAGTTTAATAGAATATAAATATATTTTGAATTAAAACAATCAAAAAATGGCGAAAGTTTTGGAAATAAGTCGAAAAGAATTACAAAAAAGATTACAAATAAGCGGATTGAATGTCTTGAGTGAAGCCATTTCTGTGATTGAGAGCCACCTCATGAACGGTTATCCTCCCTATCAGTCCATCGATGAGTTCATTACACTATTGACAGAAGTATTAGTAATCAATTGCAAAAGCGATGACTTTATAATCGATGTGACCGTTGCTGAGCAGGCAATCGATCTCTTGAAAGACTCACGTATTTGCAGACCTACTGATGACCAGTTTGTGGTCAAGAATGTGATGACAGACAGTCATAGCAGTGGTGTTAAAGGTGTTGACAATAATCATAACCATTATTTACATCATTTGAATCAATTGTTGAAACATTTGCGAAGACATGAGTTATTCAATGGAAGCAAATATTGTTTGACACAAATCGATGACCTCATCATCGCATCCGATAAACAGTCAATTGATTGCATTGTATTTGGGTTTCTCTTCAAAGACTCGACAAAAATATCTCAGTATATGATCGAAGACTCTTCAGGAAGAGTTCCGCTGGTGTTCACAGATGAGACCCAATGGAGAGATTCGGTTATTGTTGAGAACAGTTTTGTTTTGATTGAAGGCACGTATGATTGCAATAAAGACTCCCTTTATGTGAATGCAATCGGTTTAACGCCTCCCATAGATAAGGACTCCGTTATTAATGAATCCAAAAGTATGTCACGTATCGGCAGAATGATTGTCATCATATCTGACCTCCATTTGGATGATTACAAAACTTTAGATAAATTGAAAACTCTTTTTACTGGTTATAACTCAATGGTTCCGATTCCCGATTGTTTTCTACTTATCGGAGATTTTCTTTCAAAACAATGCACTGAAGTCTCGGATTTTAAAGGTTTCGATTTTTTTATTATGGAATTAATTTTAAACTTTTATATCTCTTAATTTGATTTAAGTCATACAAAGTGTGTGGGAATGGTTTCAACTTTAAGTATTATTTGATTGTATAAAAACTTTTTGTATGTTAGGCTCAAATTTGACCTATTCTTGGCCTATATTGACATACATTTGACCCTTAATTGATTTTGAATACTATTTAACTTATAGCCAACTGTAGTATTAACTTATAATTCATATTATATGACTCGTAATAAACTTTTTCAGCACACATGAAAAACTTGGTTAAAATTATTTCGACGTTTGACAAAATTGCGAGACATTCACAAATCATTTTTGTTCCCGGACTTAACGACTTTACAGCAAATGATTTCCCGAAGTAAGCATTTATTCAATTTGTCTATTATTTAATCAAAAGATCACTTTAATTGTGAGTCAAATACAATTAAGTTATACACAAATTTGTTTAAATAATAGATTAAAGAGTTTTAAATTAAAACTTTTAACGCTTTTCTGTTTTGATCGGTTGACAAACAGGCCATCAATTAAACTATAATTTTGCAAATTTTAATATTGTGTTGAATTTACTTAAAACAGGTCTCAATTCTCTATTGATATGTTTCCCACTTCAACAACAAAGATAAGTAACTATTATTTGGCGACAAATCCTGTAAATATTTATATAGACGGCCGACACATATGTTTATCAGCCTTTCCACGCATTTCAAAGATTCAAAAACACATCATTCACAACGATACCGATGACTCCACTCAATTCGGAACTTCAATAGCGAAAGTGATGCTCAGTAGCGCTCATTTGACAACTGGTTTGAGTAAAAATTTTAAGAGTTCTCTGTCTTTGTTTCATTTGCCCGATCTTTTGATGATAACTGACTATAATATTGATGAAGATATTGATTGTAATGTTTTCGATTACGTAAATTTCATGAATTTGCCCTCTTTTTCAAAAAATGAATTCAAGTTTAAAGTTTTTTATACACATCCCAAACAAATAGAAGACTCGCAAATAC
>JAQGCH010000170.1:0-30326 GCA_034699485.1 Nanhermannia elegantula
ATGTAATTAATATTGATAAAAATAGAAAATTTCTTAAAGAAATATGAAGTTTAAGCTTAAATATTTTAAAAATATGTAGCGTAATAAAAGCCCATGGGTTTGTATAAGACGTGGGCTTAAATATCGCACTTTCCGGTAAGAGACTTTTCATTATCTCATATTGTATAACAATGAGAGCTTATTTTTATTATGAATTCACTTTTAATGAATTTTTTAACGAATTTATTCAACTAAATGAAGTTTCAGTTTATCATTAGAGAGCAGAGATTAATAAAGCCTTAACTTCTAACAAATTTTTATAATGAAGCCTAAATTGATTTACTTAAAAGTGAAGTCAAATACCTATCAGTATTCAGTTTTTTATTAAGTAAGTTAAACTTTGCTTCCGAGTTGAGAAGTTGTGTTATTTATATGTATTGACTTTCATGTTTAGAGAGTACTCAATACTTTATATAAATGAAGTCTAAAAACTAATACACTGTAGTCTCGTTCAAATTCAATGATCACTATAAAAACTACTTGAAAACTATTGAATTCATTAGAACCAAGTTTCTATATATTTGACTTAAGTTATAAGATAAACAGCTTGTGATATATGTTATTTTGCTATATATAATAGTTAGAGTATCGAAACTTCAAAACGAATATTAAAATTTTTTATTAATTGAATTCGAGATAAAA
Organism: Nanhermannia elegantula; assembly: GCA_034699485.1. NCBI lineage: Eukaryota > Metazoa > Arthropoda > Arachnida > Sarcoptiformes > Nanhermanniidae > Nanhermannia > Nanhermannia elegantula. Next base: position 682 of record JAQGCH010000170.1, read on the forward strand.
TCTCATTTTTATTATTGAAAAAAGGCATAAATTTTGATTATAGACCACAATATGATTCTTGGCTTTATCGCCGCTGTGTCGCTACAATTATATAAATTAAAGCGTCATTAGTGTTAGAAAAGCAAAAGATGATCTAGAATCAATATTTACAAATTATACTGACCAATTAATGGTGGACCAAAGTATTTTTAGATAATCTTCTAGCTATTGGGGCACTAAAACAGTCCAAATGGTGGAGGAAAAAAATCCCATCTCAATGAAAATTTGTTGAACTTAATCAATGTTTTGCAATACTAACAATCATTGTATAAGAGATTTTGATTGTTTTTTACAGAGTTTTAGAGACATCAAAATAATAAAATTTATTATTTTGTTTTACTCATTAGTGTTATTAAATTTTACATAATGTCTGAATTGATTAAACTATTGAATTCTTCACATTGTTTGCATCTTTAGGCTCAATAATAACAAAACTCTGTTATATTCTCAAAGAATTAAATGAATTTTGTTTCGTTAAAGACTAAGTGTATCGAAAAGTTTAAAAATTTGTATACAATTTATTAATCAATCAGTTAAGTGATATGAAACCAGAGCTCTTTGAAGCATATTATTATATTTATAATAAACGATTAGATTTGTGAAAAAGCGTAAATTTGTTTATTTAAAAAACAGGAAATTTTGACCATTAAGTTTCATTCTAAGTAATTGATTAATTTGAGGAATTGTTCACTCATTGACTGGTCTGATGGACTTAATTTCCTGATAACAAAACAAGATGTTATTTTGAAACGTTAAATTATTTATCGATCGAGTGTGGGCTCAATATGTTCTATTTTTAAAACAATTTTGTTGACAAACAACGATATAATTACTTTTCAGCTCACTTTTGACATTTATTGTTAAAGAATAAATATATAAAATCAGCTCAAGAATTGACTTCTTCATGGTCTAGACTTTAAATTTAATTCACATACAAAATGTTAGCGAATAAAAAACTTTTTTGAAACTTGATTTTGAACATTTCATCTATAACTCAAATGAAAAGCTGTTTTCCAGAAATAATTTGAATTCTAGACTATCTGGTATGCTATTAATCATTCTTTAAATAAATCTCTCATTTACTTCACTATATGCCTATCTTATAGATAGCCTGACAGTGAGTATTATAATGAATTTTTATGTGAGAAACATATTGATTAATGCGTTTTAATGAGAAACTTTCTTTACATCAAATGGAGTTCATAATAGATTTAATAAGAGTTTAACAATTATACAGTTACTGTATTACAGTAGTGTTTGTGTAGTGGGACCCCATCTGCTCAATGGTTCGCAGTATTTGCTGAACATACGTATCTGATACACATTACCTTCACATCAATTAGTGCTGGTGTAAAGTTATAAAAAACATGAAAACTTTTTTTAAGCAAAAAGTTGTCATCAAAGCAAAATTGCTTTGAATTCAACCACAAGAAGGAGTTCTATTTCCAGTACATCTCTAGACTTTACAGGACTTTAATGAGCAAACTTGTAAACTAGTGTTATACTAATCTAATCTTTACAGCAAAAAATGTTATCTATTATTAATTAACAGTTGAGAAGTTTGTATTTGAAAGCAATCCATTCAATTGTTCATAGATTACATTCTCATTCAATAGAAGGCTAACCCAAATGGTTTGCTAATTATTGACATTAACCTTACTTTAATTTCTAATATGAGTCTCTGCACTATTGCTCTCAATGGTCTTAATGTAATAGCTCTCAAGTTTCTTCAGTACAATATATAGAACGGTATAGAAAGAGAATATTCTGTAGCACTAATTCTAATCAAGTAAAGCATGCTCTCTCAAAATTCTAATTATATAATCTAATTCATTCTCACTTTAAATATTTTCTCTTTCAGGCATATCTAATGTATGACTTCATTTTATTTTTATTTTTCATTTAATAATAGTAAATAACACTAAAAATTATTTAATTAAAACCAAATTTAATAGTGTAACAGAGTGTCAATGTTTTTATGCAGATCTCAATTAAATTCTGAATTTTAGTTTCAATTTAATTTCTATTCAGTTTCTGTTCAGTTTCAGTTAACTTTCCTTTCAATCAACAAAAACTTATATTTTTGTTCAGGCATTTGAAAGACGAGAAAATACTTTTTGATTATGAAATCAGTAACCATATGACCATTCATTTAACACTTCGTGTAAGAGGATATTGTCCTCGTTGTCTCCTTTAGAGATTTTAGACTTAAGTCTTTCATCAGTAATGAACAAAATAGACTCGAAAACCTCGACCCTGAGCCTGGGCTCGAAATACTTGGATACAGATCCTGAGCCTATTTAGAAAACCATAATTAAAAAAAGTTAGACATTTGATATCAAACCTAACCTAATAATAAATCATTGTATTGTTTAATAATAGATAAATTTAACATTTAAAGAGTTAAATAAAACCTCAAAATTAGATAAACAGATAAACATAAATCATCTTAAACCTAAAATCTTTGCGTAGAAATGAAGTCAAATTAACAAAATTCAAAATTGTATGCATTTTATTGATAAAAATATTTGTCACTCATAAGAATCCACTCATATATTGCTTGACTTTTTTCTTACACCAAAACAAACGACAATTATCGAATTCCAACCCTTTTCGGTGTCTTTTTTCAGTAAATGAATGTAATGAACGCCTCAATTAGTACTGGCATTCATTTCTCGGTTCAAATCGTAATATTTGTCCTCACTTTAGCAGAAATTAGTCTCAAATCCATTTCAATATGAAATTGAGACCAAATTCTCATCAATTTTGATAATTAAGTTATCATTTAGTCTCCTGTTGTTGAAAAACATGACAATAGTGGGCAATAAATCCTTTGCTGAATGGGTCACAATCTGAAAATCTAACTCAAGATGTTTGCCTGAAGTGAAATATTCTTCTATTATAGAATTCAATAGGACTTGCTGTTGACCGGGAGGTGTAATAGTAATTGTCGAATGTTTATTGAGTGACTTTTCTTTGAGATTTGCATATAAATGAAAAATTTTTTTGATGCAAACTTCACACTTCAAATTTGTCTGATATTCAGGGCATTCACAGTCAGTGATCCCCCGATTGATAAACGTTTAATATTAGGAAATATTTTCCCGATATTTACCATATGTTTTGGCTTTAATAAAACGAATGCTATTTCTAAAGTTCGCAGAGATATCAATGTTTTTTGACTTCTAAACTTATCAAAATTCAGAGACGTGAAGATTTTTAAATGTTTGAGATCTAGTAATGGCAGTAATGGCTCAAAAGATTGCAAATTCCTAAAACTGACGCTAAAATAGAGCGCAAGTCTTTCGAGATGTACTAAATTGTTACAAATAAGGCGCAGAATTTGATCACAATTGACACCAAAACTAAAACTACAATAGAGTTCTCGTAAATGTTTTGCGTTTCCATTAACTAAATAAGTGACCAATTCTTCATTGAGTTCCGCTAATAAATTGATATCCAATGAAAGCATGGACTGCGGTATGGCTTGGAAAATGCTTTGATATAAACCTCGGTTATCATGATCTGAACGGCACAACGAAATCCGTTCCAGTGAAGGCATATCAAAGAATTCATTTGAAATCAAGTTATTACTCAATTATTTTTTTATAAGCAAACCATTCATTTTTGAGCCAAAACAAGTCTTTATAATCTTGAAATGTTCTCTTCTCGACTCTCCATTGCAATAAATGTATACTATAATCGATTCTATTTAAGGGTATACAGCACTCGTCCATTCATAGAATGCTTTATTCATGGAATAAATACTAACTGTAATCGATTTCAAATTCTCAAACTTTTTGAACAATTCCACGAATTTCTGTTTAACTTCAATGAGTTTTGAATTTCTCAACGAGAAATCGATAACAACTTTGTTATCCTTTAGAAATCCATTTCTAACTAAATGTGGTTTAGATCTGATTAATCGAATTCGCAATTGTTTTAGGCTTTGGAGACAATCGTCAACCACTTCACTGAATTCTTATGAGACATGACTTAATCTAATTTTTTGTTCTAGACTTAAATATTCGAATATGTGACACAAGTCGTAATGAGTTAAAGACGGACTTTGGTCACTGAGTTATTGTTTTGATTCATTTTCCGAAATCAAATTGTAGAGCAATTGCATTAAAATATTGAAATGTTTGAGTAGAAAGCAGTGTAACTGACAATTATAACTGACTTTTTGATTATTTTTTTCTCTAAAAATTTTGACTTCAAAAAAATTAAGTTTAATACTAATGCCTATTGAAAATGACATAACATCTAATGACGTCCTGTTTCAAACTTTTTCTACATTTGAGCCATAAAAAGACAAAATAAGACCCTTGGGAACAAAGTATTTCAATATAAAAAAGTAAATTTTTTATTATGAGATATACTTTTGCACTTCAATTGTTATATTGTAACTATTTTCTATTGATAGCAATGAGTTTTTGCTTTGAGGGCCAGATATGAAAAGCCCTACTATTGATATCATCAAAGAGGTGATTAAAAATAGAATTTAGGGTCTAAAGCAAAGATGTCCAACACCAAAATAACAAACTTGAACATCACTTATCCGTAGGGTATTGGGAGTACAGCTTTGATACAGAGGAGAATCATAAAGCACGAGATCAATTCTGGTTCAAATTTTGAAGCATTTTATGAATTAGAGCTTTTGTGCAAATATTTTGAAAACGATATTTTTCCTCTTCTTTTGGTACAAAAATGATCTAAAAATGTTATTTGTATATAGGATAGTAACAGACATATAACGAATCTCTCTGCAATGCTGCGGTGGGGCTAAAATGCTACTAACCCTCTGACACGGCTATGCAATAGGTTAACATATATTAGATTTGTTCACTTTGTATGTAAATATATTTAAGCAATATTTATAAGAAGTATTGTTGAGTATCTAAAAATACAATTCATAAAATATTAAATTCAAACTGTAAAGTATGCGTTCATTGTAAAAGATCTACAATCGACTTAACTTTAAATTATTTAAATTTAGTCAATAAAATTGGTCTTCATTTATGCCTAATTTATGACATACATTAAAATTTAAAAATTATAGCCCAGACTTCATATAATTAATCAATTAAATGTATTTTATTATTATTGACTCATTAAGCTATTGAGACATCAAATGGTTTCTTAAATTACTTCGCAAAATACTTATGAGATTAAATTTAATGATTACTTGAATGTATTGATCACACTTTTGCTAACATTTGAGATATACATTTGATATGCAGTACTTTATCTCAATTGAGAAAAATACAAACCAAATGTTTGTCTCAAAACTTTTCTATATTCCTAACTGTCATAAGTCTAGCCTTTAAACCTGTCCCTGAGAGCTCAGTTCAGATTACAATTAGAGACTCTCAGAGATTCACATCTATTGTTTCTCAATACCAAAAATATTGACAAAAATTCTAAAAATAACAAAATTTGATTCTATTTTTGTTTTTATATGGAAAACAAGTATTAAAATAATCATAACTTAACTTACAGTATAGTCTTGTGAATAGGAGCTTGCAATTAAACTTATTAAAACACTTTCTAAATTTAAATAAGACTGATATCTATAAAATAGAAAGAAATTTTGAGAAATCTAATACTTATTTAAGGCATCACTCAATATAATTTATACCACAAAACAAAATGGACTTACGTTAATGTTTTCAATGTCTACTATTGACCTGTTTATAACTAAAATCATGTGATTTATAAGTGATTTAATGTTCTATAAAATATATTTTTAGATATCATAATCTTATAAAAATAGTTGAATTGCAAGCTCCTATTTCCACGACTACACATTCAATAGTTGACTTGTATATACATACAATACATTGTATTTAATTACTATCTAAATACATAATTACTACCTATCTGTACGGTATATAAATAACTTGCAATGTACTGCACTGTCAGATACAATCGACTGATATAAATGTCAATATTAATATTTCTGATATTTTCTAGTCTTATAATCAAATTAATTTTCTATTAATAAAATAAAATTTGATTTGCATAACATTATACCAGAATAAGTAATGTATGAATTAATTTAAGTCGTAATCATAACATTTGATCGCCTCTATTCATGTAACTAATGTATAAATTGTGTAAACATTATTCATAGCAACCCTAAGAAGAATCTAAACATCATTTATCAACTCAGCTCATTAGTCATAGCTTATGCCTAAAAGACAAAGGGTTTCAATGATTTCTCAGTGCTTTTATTATTCTTTTCTGTCCCAAAATATGGTAGAATAACACAACAGCTTAAAGAAATTAAGTCATGACCTTTACCATGCTTTGCAAATAAATGAAAAATTAGCATAGGATTCGTTGAGTTGATTCAACTTTTTTTATAAAAGATTTCAAGGGATAAAAGACTCCTCTCGAGGATCTCTTTCTTTTCATTTTATTCAAGAGATTTAAATCTCTACAGATATTTTTTTAGTAATGTTGTGTCATTTTTATACAGATCTTCAAATGAGCTCAAAATAAGGTTTTTTTTGTTCAAAAAATTATACAAAAAAGATGAAAAACTATTTTTGCATTCACCTTTTACAGTGAAAAGGTTTATGAGGTTTATTAAGTTCTGTCGAGTTTAATATGATTTTTTACAAAATAGGTTTAATTTTCATATACTGTAATGTGCTTTCAGATTAAGTTTTTGAAAAAATACAGGATTGTAGTTATGAAAGAAAAGCCAAACTTTATTTTAAAATCTTCTTAAGTATAGATCAATAAAAGGTTACGAACTTTTAACCAATAAAACAAAAACATAAAATAATATTATTGTTTATTATAAAATAAGAGAAAATACTTTTATAGATATTTTCAAGCTTAGTAAAAATCCAAAAATCATTGACATTAGTGTCGATACATACTTAGTGTTTTCTAAAACCTGATAGATTGCATTTAAAATAATAAAAAGAATTGATTTCGAAAATCTAGCCTATAATTATACATAGAATTTATAATTAATTAATTAGTAAAACAATAATTGAAAAATATTTACACGAAGGCAAGTTTGACAACTTTTGCACATAAAATCCTTTCCTGCATCATAAGTTATTCATCACATTTCTACAGTTATCCTATTATTTAGTTAAACTTCCACTTTCTAACTAACGGTAATCATGTCAATAAATAGCAAAACGTGATGAGGATATTCTAATTTATTCTACTTGTGAGAAGTGTATGCTTTAATACCCTTTAATTATATTAATTCTTAAGTTAATTGTTTAGCTAAGGGTTATTTTATTTCAAAGGAAATTGAATGAACGAAATGTTTTCCTTACAAAACAAATAAAAAACATGTTTATTTATATTGTGAATTGAGAAATCAAATCTTTCCTAATACCTGTTTCTCATGTTATGCAATGTAAAAGTATTCAATCCTATGTTATATTAATCGACATCAATATGAATCAATCATTTTATTAATAAAAGTCATTTTAGACTAATTTGAGAATTAATTAAACATTAATTTAGTCAATTCTGTGCTGTTTTGCTTTAAACATATAAATTCAAAGTAATGAATAATAGTATTTACTATATTTATCAATATTTGCAGCTTTGCTGAGAAATTTAGTGCTAGTTTTTTCATTATATTTTATGTGTCTCTCCTATAGTTTTAAGTTTTAACAGTTGAACAGCATTTTATTTAAATCATTTTATGAGTTTTTTATTGTTATCGTCAAAGTTTTAATGTATTTATATTTTCTTATTCTATTTCGTGATTACATTATTACGTTAAGCAAAATAACGTAAGAAGATATAAATATTATAACATTTATAATTAACCTAATCTTAGAATATGTCATATACAAAAAAGTGAAATATTTCTAGACATTCTTGTTGACAAAAAACATATTTTTACATCATTGAAGTGGAACATTTGGTTTTTCTATAAGAGAATCTTAAAGTGCTTTAGAATAATCCCCTTCACTAATAATTTGATGGAATCTGTTTTTCTTTAATCTTTCGAAAATTTTTTATTTTTATATACACTAACATTTCATGAATATTTCAAAGAATTCCGGTTAGCTTTTAATTCCTACTAATTTTTTGTTATTTTAAATTTTTGCTTAACTTAACTGTAACTTAACTATAACTCTGGTTTTACAAAGTTTATCACAAATGTACAGCTTTTAAAGTTTACTTTAAAAATCTCAAAATAATTTCTTTTGATAATACAATCAAAACTTTCATTAAGGAAGAAGAATAGGGTTTCAAAATTGGAAAATCTTTAGCTTAAAATTAATTTAAGAATACGTATAAAAATTTTCCAGAATGGTACAGATTATTGTAAAAGTCATAACTGAAAATTGAAAATAAGTTTTAAAAAGATTGAATACTTTGCAAAATAAATCAAACTATTTTTAAAAGCAGATAAAGTCTATTATAAATTGTTTTATTGTTAACTTTTCAATGACAAACATAGAAATAAAAAGAAACTAATTGTGTGAGAGACAGACATTGAAACTTAAATTTATGGCTTCATGGAATAAATGGAACCTTAAATTATTATTAGTCTATATATAGTATAATACTTGAGCAAAAATTATTTGGTTGTGTCAAAAATAATAATAAAAATTGTTTAAAAGTATTTTCTTTATTAAGTCAGATAAAGAAATGTCAAATATTATTATATATCATAATAAAAATTGAAAAAAGAAAATATTTGCTCTTAAAATAATCCCTATTTTTATCTTTTGTCTAATGATCAGATTTCTGACTTTTTCGGAATCCGACAGTTTAATAAAAAAAATTTAAGCAAAATTTTGTAAATAGATGGAAAAATTATATTAATCATACCCCGTAATTAGTGCTTTGTTTCAATGCATGAAAGCCTACTTTTTGAACACAAACTTAATTTTTAACATTGTGTGTCTTCTAAAAGCGAGCTTTCATGCATTGAAACAAAACACTATTAATATGATTTTTCCATCTCTTTACGAAACAATTTAAAATATTTCGTTCAAATATTGAGTTCAGTTGTGATTTATGTGAACAATTTTTTGAATTTATCAGAAATTTTTTGGGTATAGGCTCCAAAAAATGGGATTCTGCTGACGATATATTTTCATTCTTATCTCAAGCAAATCCTAGTACTCTCTCCTTTTCAGAAGTTGAATATATTATACCATTTTTACCTAAAATTTATGCAATAAAAAAATAATTTAATCAAAAAAGCTATAAATAAATCATAAAAATTCATTAGTATTTTCATGGATTAGTTTTTATTTAAATTTTCTGTATATATCAAATATTAAGTTGAATTCTACTTTTCTGTCTTATGAAGGAAAGTAATTCATTATTTAGTATAACATACATATAAGACATGTCATGAAAGTTGTTAACCTAATGAATTTTGAAATTATGTTGACTTTTATTTATTATTTAAATTATTTATTCGCATTAAAATTGTGAAATTTAATCCTCTTTAATATTCAGACTATTAATTAAAATGATTAGAAAGTGCCTCAATTTTAATTTGCCTTAATTTATAAAATTTTCAAATTTCATATGATATAAATAAATATTATGAAACATATTTTTAAAAGCATTAAATGTACAAATTTTGTACATTACCAGTAAATGAAATGTTTTTGAAGCATTTTATTGCGAAATATTATCGTTTTGGGAAATTAATGATAATATTTGGTTCTGAAGATTAATACATAGTTAATAAACTTCTAAACCTCTATAAAACTTTTCATTTGATAAAAAAGTTTTATCTATAAATATATATTTATGAAATGATGATATATTTATAAATAAAAACCTAATCCCTAAATATTGTCGCACTGGCAGTATTTTTCTAGTGTTTCATGTATTAAGATTTATTGCTCAATCAATTTTTTCATGATATACAGCATACTAAACCTCGAAAATTTATTTTACCACAGGTTTTCTCTTTTGACAAAATCTTTAGACCAATATTATTAGAAAATTATCGGTAAAACTGGTAAAAAAATATTGATAATAGGGCCGTATATTTTCTTACGTAAAGTTGACTCAAATAAAATATTAGTTTTATTGGTATTGTTATTTAGAAGTAAATAAAACTTATATACCGTACTTGTAGTGTTGGGCATTCAAATAATCAAAAATCTAGGAACTTCACTAAACTTGAAGGAATCACTAAATTTTTATATCAAATAAATTAAAATATTATTTAATAAACCTGATAAAAACTCACTGTACACATTTGCTTTAGCTTAATATTTTTGGGTGAGTTTATTTGAAAATGAACAGCTGAAACAGGTCAGCTCTAGCTTTTCTTACACTAGTCCTTATTCAAAATTTTAGTCCGAATTTGAATTTTATTTCAATTAAACATTAAAATATTGGATTTATATTGATATTGCATGTATTGAACAGTAAAGTACAATATATATAATATATTTACAATGTATCTTATAATCATACCTGGGCAAAGCATAGGGTTAGATCATAAGCTCGAGATTCAAGATCAGGCTATGACTACGAGATAGCAGCGCAGCTCAAAAATCAAAAATTCTGAGCTGCGCTTATAGAAGCTCGAGCTTAAAGCTCAAGATTTCGGACCAATGCTCTTCATTCATTCATTCATTCATTTATTTTCGGACCCGCCTATCCGTTAGGGTCGCGGAGTTAAACCCCGAAGGAGTTCACGCCAGAGATCTCGATCCTCCGCCGCGGACATTATATCGGACCAGTTTGTTAGGGATAACCTCTCAGTGCAGATTTGGGACATATGATCCTTCCATCTTCTACGAGGGCGACCCCTGGGTCTGGTGCCTATCGGATTCGACAATAGGACTTGTTTGGCCAATCTTTCGCCATAACCACGGCACGAAGGATAGCCCAATGCTCTTCACTACTTATAATATTGTAATTGTAATAGTTATGTGTAATTTTTGTCTATTTTTTATTCTCTAGTGATTCTGTTAATCCGAATTGTTTATGAAATGTAAATATCTTATTAGTAACTGATCTGTTCTCGTTGGGTCTCAACAAAAATGTTGGGACCCAACAAAAATTCTGTTTCCTATACAGTATTACATAAATGAAAGCATACAAGACTGAAAAGCTACTGTACGTATTTATCTAAATAACGTAAAATCTATATTAACTCCTTTTGAAACAATAGGTTTGTTTTATGGATATCTCATTTTAATCACATTAATTAAATATAAGTTAAAGATTTTTTAAAATCCTAAACTTAGCTCGAGATAACTCGCATTTCTATTAAGCCTTTCAATGCTTTATTGAAAAGCAACGAAAAGCATTCATATTTTTTTAACAAAAAGCTCAATAATATTACACTATAAACAAAAATTCTGGAAAATCAAAAAGTGTACTGACATTGAATTTGATGCAACAAAAAATAATAAAATACATATAAAAAAATGTAGGTGAATATAATTTTCTTTCAAATGTCATATTATTTAAGAAAAAAGTAAATATAGTTCTGTCTCAAAATAAATATTTGTTTCTTAGTTACTGAACAGTACTATAACTTATTTGTTTTTTATTTACTGTAGAGCTAATGCTTTATTGTGCAGCACCAATCAGACTGATTAGTTGAACGCTAGTATTCAATGAACTAATATTTTTGTGGTTTCCTTTGAGAAAACACAGTATAATCTTCTTTCAGAATTGAATGAGATTTCGAATTGAATGTAAAAATTAATACTGTAATAAACTTTCTCTAAGTGCAAGACATCCTAATGTTAATGTTGGTAACGTTTGGAATCCGGTGAAAACCTAATAGTTAATAATTAAAGTTTTATTTTTAATAACATAATAAGATTAATAATGTTTTGTGAGCATAAATTGTTAACTTATTGCAAACTTATAAAGGCTGCACTTGGACTCACGTAAAAATAACTGACATAAACCATGTTTAATACTCTAAAAAGCATATTTATCAGATTTTACATTAAAGACTTTTATTTTAGCTGATCTTAGCGTTGCCATGACAGCGATGGCCGGACAGTATTGGAATCGACCTCAACCTCGACATACAAGGATACCGGAAATGATGTTTTTTAATATTCCTATTGTAATAATACTAAATATAAGGAATGGGTGGTATAGAACACTTTTTTTAATATATAGTAGTTTATTGGTTCATATATGAAACCAATTATATACCAATGATTATGAGTTCATTTCATAATAATATTTTGAGGTAATAGTGTATGTGTTTGGTCACAATTTATTATAGAATTTATTACAAATTTATCAAATGTATGACATGTAAACTATGATTGAGTATACTTTAAACTCATAAATTTTAAGGATTTATCAAAAGCTTTGCAACTTTTAAACTTAAATACAACCCAGAGTGCAATCATAAATGTCATAAATTATTAGTGGATACCGGATGGAGATCAAAATCTTAATCTAAATCCCATGAAATGGACTGGAATGAGATTTAGATTAAAAATTTTAATGTTTGTCATCACATGAGCAGTAAATTTCAATAATGATTATGAATATTCAGTTATAAACAAGTTATAAACATAGATAACTTTCTTTAATTGTATTTATACTTTCATTTATATAATTATAATGTATGCTAAAAATGTAATTTTATTTTCTATGAATTCAATGAAAGTTCAAAAACTAATTTAAATGGTTATAGAATAAGAACAATAAAACTTCAATTATGAGCGATTGGTTACATCTGATTTTTCAGGTTTTTCTAAATCTATGTCCACTCTTTCCATCTGATCTATAAGCCATTAATGTGATGCTAATCCATTCATATCTATACGGTTTAGAGCATTTGGTTCAAGCATTTTACTTATTATTTCTGTCAATAATTTGTTAGGTTTGGCAGCACTGGAGCTAAAGCTCCACTTTTTGTTCTTTTGTAATCTAATCATTTGGTTCTTGTCTTCTTGTCTTCGATAGCTACTGTTGATCAGCACAAACAGTATGACCCCTAAGGCCTAGACATCTGTCCGAAAAGCGTATAACGAGTTCCCTCAAATATTTCCGGAGCCATATATGGTTTAGTGCCGGCCATTGTTTTGGAATCAATACGACCCATACCTCTATGGATCACGACTTGACTCATACCAAAATCAGACACAAGTACATAAAGTTTATTGTTTGCAGTTCTGTCCAAAAGTATATTCGCCAACTTTGAGTCTCTGTGAGCGATACCCTGTTTGTGTATATAATTGACACCACTCACTATTTGGGCGAATATAGCCGAGTATTCATGAAAAGGTTCGTATTTGCCGAAAATTATGGCCAAATCGCCCGCAGACACGAATTGCATGAAAATATAGAAAAAGTCATCGATAATGAAGTGCTCATACAGTCTGATAACGTGCAGATGACTTATCTTTTCCAAAGCAAACAATTCATTGTTTTCCTCTAACTTTCTTCTAATGCGTTTCGAGCCCTTAACTAAATCTATTTTCTTACAGGCGCTCAAAATCCAATTTTTAAAGTTTTTGGTTTTCCAAACCGTACCATAAGTTCCATTTCCTATCTTTACTTTGAGCTCTTCATAACCATAACTATTCAAAACGTCTTTTTCTGTGTTAAACCCATTTGTCAGCAAATTATAAACTGTTGTGATCTCTTTTGTTTGCAATATTGAGGGGTCTGTCGCATATTTCGCCTCTTTTTTCGATACTTTTTTTGGTTGTAAACTATGACTCTTTTTTACTGAGTGTTCAGATTTTTTGAAACAACAACAACAGCAACAAAACAAATTTCCCATTACTCTTAAGCAAATTATATGTGTTTAATGCATGCATTTAACAGATTCGTCAAAAATATTGAGTTAAAATTTGAAGTGTTGACTAACCTTCAGATATTAATTAATATTGAAGTGTATAAACAGGTCATTAATACATTATTAATTTCTGACCTGATATTAGTTACCTTAAAAAATATGTATTTAAGTGACATAATCTCTATTAATTATTTAACTTAAATTTCAGTTACGATTGAAAGCAAAAATGAAATTAATAACGAAAAAGATGAAGTAATTAGTACAACAAAACTAAGGCATAACTTAAATGTTAAACAAGACTCATATGAGATAAAAAGAATTCAGCGTAAAAATTATAATCAATACAAAAACCGAATTTTAAGTCAAAATGCTCTCTATATTAATCGTATGTCGAGATATTCGAGACGTAATAGAAGACCAAAATATCGTAATAGCTATGAATACAATTCTTTGAAGGAAAAAACATTTATTAAGCCAACAGTTCCGCGAATACTTCTTATAACATATTTTCGTTCTGGTTCTTCGTTTTTGGGGGACTTAATGTCACAAAATTATAGATCTTTCTATTCATACGAACCATTTAACTACATGACTACCTTTGTAAGCGTACAAGACGACAGGGCTGAAGAAGCTGTCGATTTCATTAATAGTATATTTCGTTGTGAATTAAAAAATCTGACGAATTATATCAATCTGTTAAAGGAAAGGGAATTCTTTGTATATTGGAATAAATTGTTGTTCAGCTCTTGTCGTAATCACAAGAATCTATGTGTAGACCCAGATTATGTATCAGACATATGCCATAGCTCTCAATTAAATATAATAAAAGCAACGCGAATTCGTATGAGACATTTGGTTAGTCTTCTGCCAAAACTGAATGATTTGAATGTCCACTTCGTGTATAATGTTCGTGACCCGCGTGCAATAATTAGCTCACGTAAAAAGCTAAAGGATATGGGAGCTGTGCCCGAATGTGTTAATATTACTAATTTGTGCGACGAGATAAGGGAAGATATGTTTTATTTGAAAAAATTTCAGACTCTGTATCCGGAAAAGTTCTCATTTGTTAAATACGAGGAATTGGCAGCAAATCCATTACAAGTGGCCAAAGTATTATATCAAAGAATTAATATTACTTTCTCTACAACTGCCAGAATTTTTTTGGAAACGCATACAAATGTGTCCAAAAGTGATCCGAGAAATAAGAATCCATATGACACTCATAGAGATTCTCGAAAAGCCGCTCAAAAATGGGATGAAGTTTATAAATATAGTGATATTGATACTTATAGATCTCAGGATGTGTGTAAGGATGTATTCGAGAATTTTGGATATGAATTAGGTACAGATCCTTCAACAATGTCACCGGAACCGAAACAATGGACTGATCCAGGAAATTAAGTGACTATAAAGAGGATAAATTATAAACAATTAATATATAACAAAAATTAATAATAATTAAATTTAGTTTTCGTTGTAAATAATACACAGGATCGCGAATATATTTATTCACATATTAAGTATTAAGGAATATAATTAAATTTATAACATTATTAATATAACATAAGCTAATAATTAAATTTTATATTTTATTAGAAACTATTAATCAGAATGAAAATATTGAATAATTCTGTACATTAAGTTATCTTAAAGTTTAATACGACATCAATTTTCAGGCAGCTATTGAATGGATTCTATTGAGTACTGATTTCTTTCTTCTGTAAGAATTGTAATTAAACTGGATTTTTGTGACCCAAACTATATTTTTAAAACTCTATATTCAAACTCAAATGAATTGAGAAAATGAATGATTTTTTTATACAAGTTAATTATTTAAAGTCAAATAATTATGTCTTAATTTTAAATTTAAAATACAACTCATATGAAAAAAGGTTTTGTAAATTTGTTAAAACTTCCGATATTTTGATTATTTATTAACTTAGATTTTATTCATTAAATTAATAAACAGATTGCAAAACAGCACAAGTGTTTGAAAATAATTAATAAAATTAAAAACTGATTTTTTTAGAAAGCATTTGCCATCATATGTGTTCAAACCATTGATATATTTGAGTTTTCTTTTTAAATTACTTGAAATGAGATTTCCGCGAAAATTTTCATCATTAGCTCTATTTGTTATACTTGTTGTTCTTCTGGAAACTACAATTAATTACAATCAATTATTCAAAGTTTATTTGAATTCAACAAAAACAGCGCAAAAGCAACGCAATCATGTCTCAAAAGATTATTGTAAGAATCAAAATAAATTTGTTTTATTAATTTGTAGAAAATATCAAAAATTGACTTAAAATACTTACAAAAAGTGTAAACAAGTGCAATGTACTAAAGTTTAACCCAAACTTAACTTAATAGATAATATTATTTTATGTTGAGGGGTCTGATCGATAAAATAGTAAGCTTCAAATTTTTTCGTTATATTGGATAAAATTTAAATAAATAAAAATGTATTTTTAAAAAATGAGAATAATTTGAAATCAATTTATTTGTTGATTTAGGATTTCTCTCTATAAGTAAATGTTTTTAGTGATTTGACATATTTATGGTTAAGATAACTCACCTATTGATAGATTTTTGATAAAAGTAAATAAGTGAATAAATGTATAAAATTATGTTTAAGGATAATGAGATTCTCTACTATTCAGATATGATTAAAAGCAAATATGAAATTACTAATGAAACAGATGAAGTAATTGGTACAACAAAACTGAGCCATAACTTAAATGTTAACCAAGACTCATATGAGATGCAAATAATTGAGCACAAAAACTATAATTATCATAAAAACCAAATTTCAAGTCAAAATCATCTCTACAGTAATCGTATGTCCAGATATTTGAGACGCAATACAAGAACAAAATATCAGCACAAATATGAAAACAATTCTTTGAAGACAAAAGTATTTATTAGGCCAACAGTTCCGCGAATCCTTCTTATAACATATTTTCGTTCTGGTTCTTCGTTTTTGGGAGACTTAATGTCACAAAATTATGGATCTTTCTATTCATTCGAAACCGAGATACGCGGCAGACCTGAGGATTCAATAGATATAATAAATAATATATTTCGTTGTGATTTTAAAAAGTCAACCAATTATATAGAATTATTAGAAGAATACCCACGATGTTTGAGGTGGAATAAGTTGTTAATGAACTCATGCCGTCATAATACAAGCCTATGTCTAGATCCAGATTTTATGTCAGATGTATGTCATAGCTGTCAAATAAATGTAATGAAATTAACAAAACTGCGAATGAGATATTTGGTTAGTCTTCTGCCAAAATTGAGTGATTTGAACGTTCACGTAGTGCATAATGTTCGTGACCCGCGTGCAATAGTTAGTTCACGTCAAAAGTTGGATGCCTTCAAACGTTGTGCTGATTGTATAAATATTACTTATCTGTGCTCTGAAATGAGAGAAGATATGTTTTATTTTAAAAAATTTCAGACTCAATATCCGGAAATGTTTTCAGTAATTAAATACGAGGAATTGGCGGAAAATCCATTACAAGTGGCCAAAGCATTATATGAGAAAATGAATATTAATTTTTCTGCCAGTGCAAGAGGTTTTTTGCAAACGCATACCAATGTGTCGAGAAGTGATCCGAGAAATGAGGATCCATATGGAACAGCAAGAGATTCTTTAAGTGCCGCTCATAAATGGAAACATTTTTATAGCGATGCTGACATTTATAAATCTCAGAATGTGTGTAAGGATGTATTGGTTAATTACGGCTATGAATTTCTTAATGCTCGTCAAGTGTAAAGTAGCCGTCGCTCACGTCTGGACCAATGGGCAGACATTTAATTTCAGAAATTAATCGAAATATCAAGAAAGTAATTATTGTTTTCAAATTTAACTAACATTTTAATTATTCAAAAAATCATTTTTATATTTATTTAATTATCATTATTTACCTCAAAGATTTCAATAAATATTTATTATAAGCCGATTGTTAGGATCCGATGGGTCTCCAACCCTACGGTCATTCGCATTTGTACAGTACAAATGTCATATATTTAAAAATTACAAGCTCTTCATTATAACTTATGTGACATTACACGTGTATACTGAACATAAATTTTTAACTAAATAATTGACTCATTAAGCCTACAATTAATTCCTGTAAAGATCTGAGAGCTCTAAAGCCACTTTAGGCTCACCTCTATTTAAGACTCTAGTGATAGTAAAATAATTGCTACTCTTGTTATTATGCACTAGTCGTTGCCTGATATCTATCTTCTTTGGATTTTCTTCTATACAGGAATTCCAAGTTTGTAACTCTGATTTTGAAAACAATATAAAAATAATTTGTGTGATCACATAAATACCAGCAGTAGTATAGAAAACAAATGACCAATTCTTGAGAGTTTGCTTTAAACAAAAATTTATAATGTTTTAAATACCAGTATATTCTCTTATTTAAATACTCACTGCTTCTGAATAAAAATATGAAGATAAGAGTGGAGACAAGAATCCAGAAATATGACTGAAGGCACTGCTAATTCCAACTATAGTTCCGGCAAAATTAGGGGTCATGTCGGGGAAATTGGAATAAAATCCTGGATAACAGCAGCCATTGAGTCCCATCGCAATTATAAAGAATAAAATAACCAAGTTGGTATTGCATTTTGAGAATACAATTGCTATCATAAATAATGCCGGTCCGAAAAATGCTATAATTCAAACCGTATCATATGTTAAACATTGATCTACAAAACTTTCAATTTAAAATTAATACCTATTGTATTGTTTACGTTCCTGATAAGAGTCACAGATACTTTGCCTTTTTCTCTTATCTTATCGCTTATGTAAGAAGCAATCCATGAAATAATTGCTTGTGCTATATATGGCAGACTTGATATTAAGCCATTCTATGAATTGAAAATAAATAAATCAATCGATTTGTAGAGATTTCTTTTTCACTCTTACTGTTTTAATATCTATGTGTAATATTTTCCTAAAATAAGTGGGCATTAAAGTCAAAATTGTTAAGAATCCCCAGTTTTGTCCAAAATGTGTTAGAAGGAGTGCATATACTGGTACTGAAGTGAAAATGCATTTCCATGGAATCACTGAAAGCTAATTAAGATATATATTATTGAAATAAATGAACAAATTTACTATTGATAAAAAAATTAACAATTGAATCATGGTTCAAAGGTAAAGGACTTATATTGTACAAGGTAAATGCAATATTAAAGAACAGTGGGTAGGCTAAAAAATAAAATAAATTTTACATAATTTGCAGCGCGGAAATCAAGTATATAAAAATTTTTAAACGCCAACATAGTTTACTTTCTGCTCTATATGTATCGTCAATTGAGCTCTCAATAAAATGTTTAAATAATTATTTAAGTAATTTTTTAAACTTAATTTATAAAAAGTCAGTTTAAAGTTTTAACTCTTAATTAGTAAACTATTTAAAAGATTATAAGAGGATTATAAAGGATTTAAATAAATAAGAATAAGATGCAAAATAAATATAATTTTCTCTTAACTTTAGAACACATTATGAAAACGTGATTTTAAAACAATGTATTATAATAATGAATTACATTAGAAGTTTTTTCTGTTCCTTGTCCTAAATTAATAAATTCGATTTCTTTTTGTGATATATACGGATGAATGTCTGGATTTTCAAAAACAAACAGAGCCCATAATGCAAACCAAAGACAACCTGTAATTCCAAAAAAGTAGAAAGCGGATGGCCAGCCATCCAAAAAACTGCTATCACACAAATATCCAGTTAATGCCATAGAGACAACTGTGCCAATGGCAGAGCCAGAAAGTATAATAGACGTGGCTCTACTTCTCTCCATTTTAGGCATCCATCGTACTACCATTGCATACATAGAAGGCACAGCCGCTCCTGAAGCTAATCCCTGACCAAATCTGATCAGAAAGAAATGTTTAAACCCCGAACGCGCCGCCACAGGTCCTAATAGTGAAAGTATAGATGCAATCAAAATACTGCCGCCAAATATCCATTTGGCTCCAAATTTTTCAGATAACACTCCTGCGGGTATTTGAGTTATCATATATCCGACAAAAAATGAGCCCAAAATGATAGCATTCTGCTGATCGTTCCAATCAAATTCACCTTTTGTTTCGGTATTTGCTGACAAACTCTCGTTTGTATGGCATTCAAAACCTGAAGTTTCTATTGCATTTTTATGTTTCACCATAGCGACTATCGCCACGCTTAAAATCGAAAAAGTATAAATATTGTATATGGTTTATCGTCAAAATATCGCCGACAAAAATATCACCGACAAAAACCTTTTCGTTTATCTTCTTCTTTAAGTTTGATTTCATTGAAATTAGACTCAATTTATATGTGAATTAAATTTTTTCTGCGCATAATTAATAGGTCTTTTAGATTTTGACTTTTACTCAGTTTTTATATTAAAATTTGTTCATTTCTAAAGAAATCTCAAAACTATTGATTTTATGCAAAAATGTCTTTAATAATCGAAATGATCGGACTAATTCACATGTAAATTGAGCCTAATTTTAAGAAAATTAGAATTAAGAAACAAGAAAAATGAAAAAGTTTTTGTCGGCGATATTTTTGTCGGCGATGTTTTGTCGCTATACCTTAAAAATCCTTTATAAACATATACAAGACTAATGCCCAAAAAAGTTAAGAATACGAATACAGTCCGTGCAGGTACATAAACATAGCATAATTGTCCATTATTTTCTATCATTATTAATCACTTTGTTTGAATAAATAAAATAAAATTAGAATATTTAACATCAAAATTTTTATTAGCAAAGCATTCACTGTAATGCATTTTTAATTAACCCCCGTTATAACCAATATCGAGTTTTATTTTATTCAATTTATATTTTCTTTGCTGTTATTTTAGTCACAGATTAAATGAATATAAAATATTTATTTTATAGAATTGTATTTCTAAAGCTGTTTATAGCATTACTTTTTTAGGTAAACATTTGTTTACCTCAAAATTGATAGAATATTAATCAATCAAAATATTTACATTTTGCTAACAGTGTTTAGTTTTAAAAAATACTTTCTTTTGATTGGGAACAAATTAATAGAATTATTATTAAAATAAGTGAAGTTTTCGTAAAGAAAACTTAGTAAAGAAAACTCTGAAGAAAGCTAATAAAAGTTGTGACTTTTGTTATGGCTGTCAATCAATTTTTCTATAACGAGGTTATAGAGATTCGCTATAATCTAATTTTAATGTATTATTTAACGAAAATCTTTTCATGTAAATTACTTTTATGTAGTGTTAGAAATTTTATAAATTTTTGTTTCGTAAGAAACTTTTTCGAAAAACTCTTTATAGAAAATTATTCCTGAAATCTCATAATATGAACCTCTCATTGAAAAGAAATTTTGTCCTCAAGAAGTTTTTCAGCACAACTTTATAATAATTATGAAATACACGCAGTAGCGAAGCCAGAAAATCTTGGTTGGGTGGAGGGGGGGGGGGGGCGCAACCATAGGTAAACACTAAACTTTTTAACCCATAGTATTTCTTTAGTGAATTATAGTATGTTTTACAGTTTGAAGAGAAAATAAAAGTATTCAATTTCATGTGATTCAAACTCAAAAAATACAATACAATAAAGCTCTTTTATAAAATTAATTAACTTTTAATTTGAGTTGGGGGGCATATGCCCACCCTGCCCCTATGATGGCTTTGCCATTGAATATACAGTTACATTCAATGTTATAAAAAAAATTTAAGTGAGTGTTGTTTTTACTAAAATAAGTCATTTAAATAATTAATCATTGAATATAACTTACTTTCACAATAATTATTGATAGCAATAGTTAGAAATAATTGCTTGAATTGAATTAAAACCGAATGATTAAAACCACCACTTATTATGATAATTACTAATATATTTAAATAATAACTTAATTTCAAAATCCAATTATTAATAGGAATAATTTAAAACATTGTTATTTCGTTGGCTACCAGTATAATACTTGACATATTAAACAGATAATTAAATGATAATATACACCAAATTTCATCTTTACAAAAAAAATTAATTGACAACGGATAGGATAGGATTTCAATCAATTTTCTGAATAAAAAATTCACAAAATTTTAAATGTTTAATTCAATTTATGTATACAATGAAGTAAAACTTTTATCACTTTTATGCGCCTGTATATGTGTCCGTCCGTCCATCCGTCTGTCTGTCTGTCTGTGCGTCCGTTATTTTTGAGTTAAATGAGCTGACGTTTACTTTTATAATAATTATAAGTAATTATTGTAAATATAGTGAAGATTTAAACTAATCATATGTTATACATCTATTCATCAAATATTTTTTTAAAAATCTATGTAAACATAAAACACACCTAACAAGTAAGCAAAAAAAATTGAAACATTTTTTATGAATTATTTGGAAAATTAAATAATTTTTAGCGAACATTTTTCTGATGTGCATTGCATTTATGTTTTACCATTTATTAGAGATAATTTAGTATAGTTTTAATTGTTTCTCCACCTTTAATCTATTAAAAAAAAGTTTATTTGCTTGCTTAACACCAGGCTAACACAATCGGTGCTGTATACACATGTTTTATATTTTATTATTCATTCATATATTTTATATTTAAATCAATAAAATATTTGTGAATTATATAAAAGAACACAATATTACTAATCGTGTGATAAACATTTACCCGAAGATTTATAATTAAATTCAAGAAATTTGATCCAATCTGTTGTATGAATGGTGGAAATGTTCAAAATGAGGCTTTAAATAAAGTAAAATAATTAATGAAAGTTCGTAAAAAAATAAAACTTTATTGTTTTATAATTTAATGATATTGTAATGCATTTATATGAATGAGTTTATAAATTGAACAATTAATTAAACATTATTTAATCTCAATCCCCGACAAACCCTCTATTATTATGATACGGATCAATCAAATCGTTTTGTGGATTATTTTTTGAGACTGCATAAACATTTGAGGAACCTTTGTTTGATTTACTTCTATCAGAACTATTTGAGAATTTAATTTTTCTACTAATACCCCAACTTTGGAGTTCAGCTGAGCCGAAGAAAATGAAAATAAGTGAGGCTGCGATGTATACAACAGCTGACAAATAGAACACATAAGACCAACTCTTGAGTGTTTCCTATATTCACAATTATATAAATTAAAACCAAATAAAATTCAATTAAACATAATTTCTTACATTATCTTTAGTGAAAAGGTTGGCTACGAGTGGGGCTAAAAATCCAGGCAAATTTGCGATACTATTCGTAATACCCATTAAAGTTCCAGCAAAATCGGGCGCCATATCTACGTGAGTACATAAGAATCCAGAGTATGTGAACCCATTGGCTCCCATTGCCATTGAAAAGAATATAATGCTCTTTGTTGTGTCGCAACCAGAAAGCGCAACAGCTATCAAACAAAGAGCCGGACCCATAAAACCTAAATAAGTAATCATTAATAATTAGTGTTTAACTCATTTGCAAAAGAGTTTTCGCATATAATAAGCTGACCTTTTCTTTTCAGATTACTTGTGCTTTGCATTCAAAGAATTGAAACTTACCGATAGAGTTACAAACTTTTCTGATTATACTTATAGATATTCGTTCACTTGATCTCACTTTATCGCTAACAAAACCTGCGAACCAACTCATTATTGCTGATAAAAGCCATGGAAGACTTGACATTAAGCCGTTCTTTTAAGTTGAAATATATTTTGTTTAAATTATTTCATGAAATTTGATTTTGATTTTTGAAATTGATTACCTTTTTTATGTCTAATAATAATATTTTTTGGAAATAAGTGGGTAATAGAGTCAGTATTGTGAGATATCCCCAATTATTGCCAAAATGGGTTATCACTAATGCCCACAAAGGCCATGATTTTAACATTTGAGTCCATGGAATCTGAGGGCGCTTAACAAATAATAGAAATAAGCATTTAATTAAAGATAATCAAAGAAGGGATTCCAAACACTTATGTGATAACATTTAAAGTAAATCTCTATAACTATTATTCTTTGTAATGATTATCAAAAATGTTATTAAAAGCCTTCTGATGCCTGAGGTATTTGTGTACCTTTTGATTGTAAGATTAAAAATGTGGTTTCCAACATTTGTTAACTCAAAGGGGACTTAATCAAAATAAAGTATATTTGCGGATAAATTTATTGATTCAAAACTGTATTATATTTTCTTTCGTTTTAAATTATTAATAATAATCAGTTTCATTCTAGAACATAAAGCACCTAAAATACTGAAATGAACAGGTGTTGTATTGATTCGAGGCATTCATGGGTAAACCGATATAGTTGGCATACCTAATCATTAGGAATGTGAAAAATATGCATTTATTTTGGCTAAATATGCAAAAAATACCCAAAATATGCACTTAATATGCACTTTAAAATAACATAAAATTCAATTTATTTATTAAAATTGTAAAGTTTAGCGCTTATTTAATTAATTGAGTTTTGCAATGATTATCAAAATGCATTTTTAAGTTATCAAAAAGGATTATCAAAGGATTATGTTTACGATTATCAGACAGAATAGACTTATAAATAGAAAAATTTCTCTCTACATCACAAGAATTTATTAAATGCAAATTTAAAACAATTAAATTATAGAGCAGTAAATTCTTCTTCAAATACTAAGCTGTGTAAACAGCACCTAATTGTTCAAATTCTTTCAACTAAAAGCATTAATAAAAAAATGTACTAAATATGCTTTTATTTCAAATTTTAGTCAAAATATGCAAATTAAAAGTTAGCTTATTTTTAAGCTTATTTGATGACTCGTATAGATTTTCACATTTCCATATGATATGAATTGAGAATTAAAACATGCTTTTTCATAGGTTTCACATCCCTACTAATCATTAATCATTCAATCAATTGAAAAATTTTATTTTGATAACCATTGAGTGCTTATTATCTGAATCAAAATTTTTTTTACTATAATAACTAGAAAAAATTTTTAATTACCTGGGAGACCTGTTCTTGACCCTGTCCTTTTTTAATATAATCTAATTCTTTCCACGAAATATATGGATGTTGATCAGGCGTTTCATGTATTAGTAAAGCCCATAAAGCAAACCAAACACATCCCGATATACCCAATATATAGAAAATTGCAGGCCATCCGCCCATAAATGTGCTGTCACATAGATATCCAGCTAAAGGTAATGTAATAACAGTTCCAATTTGTGCTCCAGTGAACACGACAGTAGAGCCTAAGCTTCTTTCCATTTTGGGTAACCATCGGGCAAACATAGCGTTCATGCATGGAAAAACAACCCCTTCGGCCAAACCCTGGCCCACTCTTGTAGCAAAGAAGGCTATATAATTCCATTTGGCAGCAATGGGGCCAATGAGGGCTAATAGAGCAGTTATAAAGATACTTCCACCAAAAATCCATTTCGCGCCGAATTTTTCAGCCAATAGTCCTCCTGGAATCTGTGTTATGACATACCCATAAAAAAATGCTCCAAGAAGTAGCGCCTGCTGATCGCTATCCCAATCAAAGTCGCCCCTGTGTCCAGTTGTGCCGTTTACTACCGCACTAGTATTTAAATTAGACTTACAGTCCTCGCCAGAGTCAGACTCATTATTGGAATTCCCAACCATTGATACAATGGCGACACTGAGCACCACCTTATAAGCATAGACAAGGTTAAACCCGAAAAATCCTAGAATTATGAAAACAACGCGCGCCGGTATGAATGAGTAACAATATTTGCCATCATTTTTCAAAATTTGTGGCAAATTACTGACATATCTTTTATCACTTGACTGCATATTTCTCTTTTGATCGCTAGTAAAGGGTCTCTTTCACTCATTAATAGTCAGCTGGCATTTAAAAAGATCGATAATTAATAGTAGAAATATTTATTTTGTGTTTCTCAACAACAGGCTTTCAATTGTTTTGTTTATCTGCTATTCTTTTTTGCAGATTTGATTATATTATGTGTTTGTTTAATAAACGATTACCGTATATAAGCTACTGATTCAATAGATAAGAGCTTTTGCACCAAAACTCATCGAAACACTATATATCGAAGCTCTCTTTTTACCCAAATTCTATTTGCATTCTTTATTACTTTCTTCTAATATTCCAAACATAATCTCTGTAATGAACATAATTCGAAATATAATCAGAATTATTCTATTATTGAGTAAATGTTTAAAGAAAATAGTTTTAAATTATTATCATTTGTTGTCTATCGAACTAATTTGTAAGTTATAAACCTTCGAACAATTGCCTGCACAACAGAATCTACAGGTATTTGCTCTGTTCAAAGCTAGTAATACAATTCAATATTACACTTATGGGCACACATGAGTCTGACATGAGTGAGGTCCTAATACTAGTGGTCGGTAAGAGAGTTCGAGACCCGATATCGATCAGGAATTTCAGCTCTCGATCTCTATCAATAGTCCTCTCGAAAACTCCCGAAATCAAAACTCGAAAATCAATACCAAAAAAGCACTGCTAAATGAAAATTATTACATTATTATTACAAACTTATTAATTTTTAAAAATATTTGTTAAAATTTTTATTTACTTATCATTTAAGTTCACTTAATGTTATCCATTAATAAACACATTATAATAACTAATTTCCAAATTTATTTTAAAAAACGTATAAAAAATTATTATTATTATTATAACACAGTATTTGAATTATTGTTAAATTAAAACTTTTTAAAAATAATCAATAGCTTTATTCAATTCTGTAATAATTGGAGGGCTTTCTGTCTACTTCTGACCCTTGATCTTGAGTATTATCATTTGTTTCAATATTACTATTTCTTTTGTTTGTAAAATTAGATCTCTTTCCAAAAGCCCATGACTGCAGTTCAGCAGATCCAAAGATAATGAAAATGAGTGATGTGACTAAATATATACCTGCTGTCAAATAGAAAACATAAGACCAATTCGCAAGTGTGTGCTGTAATAAACAGCATTACATTAATATAACGTATAAATATAAGTTCATTATACTAAATGTTATTTTTAAAATTAATGTCTGTTTTCAGTTTTCAGTAAACATTTTCACTAAATTAATAGTTTCTAACTTAAGTTGTTCTCATATGTGTTCTCAAAATATGAGGAATTATTTAAAAACTGAATAATTAATAAATAATATTTAGGACAGAAAAATATTACTTTTTATGATTAATTTATATTCTTTTAGTGGGAAAGAGATTTAATGCTCACACTTTGTTTAGTCAATGTATTGGCTACGATTGGTGACAAAAAACCAGGCAAACTGGCGATTGTATTAGTGATGCCCATCATAGTCCCCGCAAAATCAGGAGACATATCCACGTGAGTGCATAGGAATCCAGAATAAACGATTCCATTCAAACCCAAAGCAATAGAAAAAAATGTTATACTCATCGTTGTGTTGCATTTAAATAAAATGACAGCAACTAAACAAACTGCAGGACCTATGAATCCTTTTAACATATGAGAAGTAGAAAAAGTTGCATTTATTTTATTAGAATTTTAAAAATATATTTCATATACTGTATAAATAAGTTAATAAATAAAAATAATTAGAAGAAAACCTTAACTTATAATCAATTCAAACAAGTATTATAAATAACATACCAATAGAATTACAAGTTTTTCTTATACAAGTAATAGAGACTCTTCCACTTGATCTAACTTTGTCGCTAACTATTCCTGCGATCCAACTCATCACTGCTGATAAAAGCCACGGAACACTTGACAGCAAACCATTCTTTAAAATTAAGTTTTCTTGTGTAAGAATTAAATTTTCTCAAATTGAATACCTTTTGAATGTCTAACAATAAAATATTATGGAAATAAGTGGGCAATAATGTCAAAACTGTATACATTCCCCAATTATTGCCAAAATGTGCGACTATTAAAGCCCACATCGGCACTGATTTAAATAAGTCAAACCATGGAATTTTTGGATTCTGTATAATAGAAATATATGATTAGTCACTAATATAGCTCTCTATCATAGTATGAAACCTGAGAAACTTTTTCTATTCCCTGTCCTTTTATAATATAATCGAGTTCTCTCGAAGAAATATATGGGTGACTCTCAGGAGTTTCATATATGAGAAGAGCCCATAACACAAACCAAACGCATCCAACAATTCCTGACAAATAGAATATTGCAGGCCATCCACCCATAAATGTGCCGTCACATAGATATCCAGCTAATGGTAATGTTATAACAGTACCGATTTGGCCACCAGTTATTACAATAGAAGAACCGATACTTCTCTCCATTTTCGGTAGCCATCGGGCAAACATAGCAAACATTCCCGGAAACACCAATCCTTCAAACAATCCCTGGCCTACTCGCGTAGCAAAAAAAGGCAGAAAACCTAATCTGGCAGCTAATGGACCAACAAGTGATAATACAGCTGTGAGAAGTATACTTATACCCAAAATCCATTTTGCGCCGTATCGTTTAGCCAGCACTCCTCCTAGAAGTTGTGTTACAGTGTACCCATAGAAAAATGCTCCCAGAAGTTGAGCTTGGTGATCGCCATCCCAACCAAACTCACCTCTTAACACCCTCGCACTAGAACTTATATTTGCATTTTCAGCCCTACACTCTGTACCGGAATCAGAATTATTAGTTGACTGCCCAACCATGGCTACCAGAGCCACACTTAACAATGTTTTGTAAGAAAATAATAAACAAAAACCAATGAAACTTAGAAACACAAACACGAATCTGGTCGGTATAAACAAATGCCAGCCATACTTCCGACCCTGGTTTACATTATTTACATGTATATTATGCGTGTCTTTGTTTGTATCCATTTTTCACTTTTACTTTTATTTATACTGTTATTTTGGTTTTATATTAAGTCAGTGTTATCTTTTGAATATTGACATTAAAGCATAAATTATTTTATTACTTTTTTAATCAAATAATAATCGAGTAGTTTAGCGCAGAATTGATATCTTATTTAGAGATAATATTTGATTGTCATTTCATATGCGACAGAACTATTCAAACAGAATCAACATCTGAACAAATAAGAATAGGTTAATGTTTGATAAGTATGTAACTTAAGAATACTTTTCTGATAATCAAAAGAAATCCGGCAAAAACAATATGTGTGTGTTTCTGTTCTTCTAATTACAGGAATTTTTTTAATTCCTCATATTATAGATTATTAAATTTATTAAATATTTGATAAAATGTATGGTTTGTTATATTGTAATACGAAGTCAAGGTTAACAGAATAAATGTTGACTCACTTATCAAATACATTTTGGGTAGTTTTCAGTTAATTATTTGAAAAATTTTTATTTCCTATTCAATGGCACAAAATTGAATTAAATAAACAAATCATCAAAATATCAATTATTAATCATTAAAATTATTTTTATTATGTGCAAGAATATAATGACATACTATACTTAATTATATACGACCCATACGACATACATACTTTACATCGTGAGTACGTTTCAATAACTAAATGAGGAAAAAATTGATATTTCTTTAATAGAGTTATCTCACATACCAAAAGACTTTTTGAACTAAAACCATCACCTATTACACAAATTGTAGCTCAAAGAATTAGTTTATCGATGTGTTCTTAAAGTTTTAGGTTCAAAACAAAACTAGAGTTTTTATTTATTTTTATGAAGTTATGACTTCTCTCAATGCTCTCAATTAAAATTCCGAATGCGATAAAAGTAAAAAAAAAATATATAGATCGTAAATCATTTAAATAAAGCCACAAATTTATATCCATATATCTTATGAACTCATGTTTTTAAACACTATATTTATATACGAATTTTGCTTATAGTTAATA
>JAQGCH010000171.1:0-30301 GCA_034699485.1 Nanhermannia elegantula
GAGAGAGAGAGAGAGAGAGAGAGAGACAGACAGACAGACAGACAGACAGACAGACAGAGACCTTCGAGAGGACGTCAGAAAAATGTTAAAATTGACAGATAAAACAAAATATCATTTGGGATATGAAAGACTGAATAAAACTGACAAAAGATTGTTTTGTGGATTTGATGGACTTAAATAAGTTAAAGCATATTTTATAACCACTACTACTTATCTAAACTGTTGTTAACTAATATGATATATATTATGACATAATATGAGAGTTTTTATCTCAATTCTAATGATTTAATTTTATCTTAATTCTATTTCGCAATTATTCTGAGTTTCCTTTTATGGGGTGACGTGTTTTCCTGAATTTTTCTTTTGATTATTGTTGCGGCGAATTTTCATATGGAAACCGGATTTGAACCACATTAGTATTCGTGACGAAGCATTTTTAAAAGCGGACGCTATGCTTGGCTTACATTAACTTAAATGTAAGTTAACTGCTTAGAGAGGTATTACTTAATATACATACAGAGAGTGAGGTATACTTATAATAAAGATTGTGAATATGAATGAATTGACTTTAATTTCACGGCTCATTTTCTCAATCAATGCCCGGAATGGGCGAAGTCTCAATACAAGCGAAGTTTTGTGTTCTGCTATGCTTTCACTCTTCGCCCAAAATGCAATTCAATTCTCATCGCATTTTCGTTCTGACGCATAATTTAAAGCAATTTAAAGCAATTTAAAGCTACTTGTTTTAGCTCTGTTTTCATTTCATTTTCTTTAGAGAATATTCTCGAACTTAATTAGAATTTTGAATCAGTTTCAAGAAAATGTTGAGTCATTTGAGTCGATTCTTTCTATTGTCTATTTAAAACTTTCACCAGACTATAGTTTCTGTGGTGGTTAACAAAAGTTTTATTTTGACTCTTCATTTCAGAACTGAATAGTCATTAACAAGAGTTTCATAATGTAAACACTACTTTTAATTGCACTATAATTAGTCTAAAGATAAATTGTTATTTATATTCATAGTGTAAATGTAAATAAATTTTTTATTTATGCTTTTATAATATATTTCAATTGTAAAGATTTAATATATTATAATTGAATTACACGATACAAATTTTTATATGTTATCATTAATATAGTACATCATAAGCTACACCTTGTGCTCATTTATTCCAAACTTGTATTTCCCTAATTCTTTATGCATCGGCTTTTCCTATAATTGCATAATTCTATTGAATACCGCTTTTAATTTTCATATATTTATTCTTCATTGAAAAAGCCATTCAAAATTATTAGTTATGCATTTTTAGACACAATGATTTAGCCATTAATTTGTGTATCAATTTTCTATCCCAGAAGTTTGAAATGAAGCGCATTAAATGATCATTTGTCTGTCTGTTTGTCTCTGACTGTCTCTACCTCTCTGTCTGTCTGTGTCCTCACTTTATCTTATAGACACAGAAACCCTCACATATCCAATCTTATGAGTTCTCTTTTTCTTGATCATTGTATTTCATATAATTTATGTTTATGTTACACATTAATTGTTATGTCATTAGTTACGCACTTTTTTGTTCAATTGCTTTCATATGAATCATTAATATAAGATGTTTTCGATATAATATTAGGGAAACATTTCATGCGGAAAACTTTAAAGCATTCGTTCAAAGAATAAATTTAGAGAAATAAGAATAAGGAATAAGAAAAGTTTTAAATGTGCTGAAATGGGCCAACGCTTCAATGAAATGCAGAACCGCTCACATATAAGTTATTTATTTCAACTTCATTTGCGTGCTATTTGAATAAAAGTGACTTTAGAGGGAAGAGGGGAGAGTCAGGGGCGGAATAGAGTGTGAAATGCAAAAAATAATGCATAATAAAAATTCAATCAGTTTGCAGTTTGTTTTCATTGTTTTACTGTTCGTCTGTTTTATTTGATTTTATATCCCTTTTCATTATTCTTTTTGTTTTAATATCACTCAGATTTACACAAATCTCATTTAATCAAAACTGAATTTAAATTTTTCTAAATTTAATAAATAAAAAGCGAAATAATAGCTTTAAATATTGTTCGTAAGTCTGGTCTTGAGTTAATCTTTAAAACAAATACTTTTGATGCAAATATTTTTTTAAAGCTTTTTCCTAAAACTGCATTTACTTTGTTATAACCTTTAAAAAGATTTACAATATTTTATTTCTTTTTCGCAATACTTTGAACATTTTTTGATAACTTGTTCAAAAGCCTCAAATATTGAAATATAAGGCCCACATATTTATTTGACTTATCAATGAATTTTATATTGAAAAAAAGGAAAGAAAAATGAATATACGAAATACAAATATAAAAGAGTATAATATTACAGAACATATCACTATTTACACAGTCTTCAAATATGCACAAAACTGGGATTTTCTGTTTTGCTGTTTTTAACCAAATAACAGTTGTCCTCATTTAGAACTTTATGAAGAAATAAAGTTTAAGGTTTTCTTCATTCAAATTATCATATTTTTAATTATTAAATGAAAACAATATGTATTCAAAATTAAATAAATTGATGTTAAAATTATACAATCTATAGATGCAGAGCATTATTTGAATTTATAGACCGGCTTTTAATAAATGATAGAGAGCCTCACTTTTTCTTCTATTTATAGATTGCTTTGAAAATTGAGATTTATTTGAAATAACTTTTTAATGAGTTCTTATGAACTTAAACTGATTGATCACTTCTTTCAAAATGATTTCAAAAGTTATAGAAAAACTAAAATATTATTATCATTTTCTAGTCATTTAATTTATCGTCTCTTGAATTCATTTTAATGCATTTTAAATAAATGAATAACTTGTGTTTTCACTGTATAAGTGAAACAAAATAAAATAGATGTGAACTGTTTTTAATAAATTTTAGAAATACTTCTTTAGAATCAATAATTAAAAATTGATAGTGGGAGTCATTGTGGCGCAGTGGGTAAGCTGTCGGACTCGAAGGGTCGTGGGTTCGAATCCCAGCCTCGATGTTGTCCTTTATTGCTATATGCCGTCTGCCGCATATTCATTGTTTTCGAGCAATCTCTATGCCCGTAGCATCTGCCCCACCAACACAGGTTTCACCTGTAAAAATCTCACTCAATCTCATCTCATGTAAAAAATTCAGGGCTATAGGTGAGATCTCCTCTCATTAGGGAGTTGGCCGAGGAAAATGTTGTTATTTATAGATATTTATGTGAACTACAATATTTCATAAGATTTATTTATCTAAATCATTGCTGAAAAGTTTTTTAAAAGTTTTAACAATTTTGGATAATTTTTACTCAAATCACAAACTTTTAAAATGACTGAAACTTATTTAATAAACTTTTTATATCTTTGTGTTTCATTTTGAATTTTATACTCAATATTTAAGTTCATTTGCATTTAATAGCAAAGAAATAAAACGCATTTGAGCGTAAATCAGTACAAAAAGTGCTTATAATAAGAGTTAGTAGTTATAGACGTTATAGAGAGTAAGTTGTGTAGCGGTACTGCTATTAGTATTAATATTAGTAGAGATGCTTAAAGTTAGAAAAGTGAAACTGAGACTCAAATCAAAATAATTTGCACAATAAGCACAATATGCGAAATGAAATTGTGAATAAAGGGGGAGAGAATAGAGTGCATTGGATGCAAATATTTGTGAGCTCTCATAATGTCATTTTTGACATCAATGTTTTTCATATGCGCTGCACTTTAATGCAGTAATGCATTGCAGTGAAGCCCGATTTTTCATAATCTGCTTCTATACAAGTGCAGAAGTCAAGGCATTAATAATAATAATAACTAGTGATTTGTTAGTGGATGTATCACTTTTGATAATAACTTTTCATTCAAACTGAAAGATTAAGAGTTGGGCAAAAAATATAAAAATCTATTTTATATATAATAAAACTCTTCTAACTTGAAAATCGTTTTAAATCGTGATTTTTCATCCTTTTTTAGAATTTGCAAATCTATTATAAAAGCTGTAATTATACACGTTTTGTAGATCTTTCAGTTTGTTTCCCTTGCATTGGAATTCACTTAATTAGCGAATCAAATTCTTACTCATATTAAATTTTAATAATAATTGTGACGAATGAGGCCCAGGAATGAGCCTTTATTTTGTAGTTTTTTTAAAGCCTTATCTTATGTTCAAATTTGTAATTTGGTATCTTCTCATTTGCAGATTGAAGACGCGATGTTGATGTTTGACAAACAAACGAATCGGCATAGAGGTGAGCACAATACAGATTACTTATTCCACTCCTGCTAACAATCGTATGCAAAGATTTTTGATGTAGAGGAGGTAATAACAAGCGCTACAGCTTTGCTATCAAAATCAGTAGACACAGTCTACTCGAGTTGACTAAACATATTCACAAATATAAATTGTTTTCTACGCTCATTAAAGCGCTTTCTTCAAAACTATGCATTTCAGCTCTCATTTTAACTCAAGAACATCTGCAAAGCTCGAGTGCGGTCTGCTTTATGAAAATCCCCAAAATCAACAGAATATACGTTTCATGCAATATATTTAGTGCCAAAATGTATAAACTTCTTTCTGTAAATTCGGAAAATTGATTTTATTTTAAATTTCGCGTTAAATCTTACCGTATATGAGTATAAAATCAAAAATAAGTTACTTTTGATTCACTAAAATCACAGTTACTTTTAATTTTCTCAAAAGCTTGCGTTTAGGAACCGGGCCTTATATAGACCCTCTCCTCCGCGACCACAGAATTAAGAAATAGGTTTTTAAAGTAATTTATATTTTTATTGATTTTGAACCAATAATTATTTTTGTCTACAAATTGGTAAATAATAGTTGAAGTTTATTGTATGAAATATCTAGAATTGGCTTTATTGTTATGCAATATGCAAAATGTTTCTGAGTTTTATCTCTAGTATGATATCAGCGGTAAAATATATTTAACTTGAAAATTCACTTCAAGTGTGTCTAAAGTATATATAAAAGATATTTTATTTTTTGCTTATAAAAATTCTTATTGTTTATACTATTCGTCTTCCTCTGTATTTATATACGGTATATATTTATCTCAATGTCCAAATATTGTATTACATTTCCATTGCTCTGCATTTTGTCTCTAGATTTGTAGATCTTTTTCTTTTCATCTTTATAAGTACTTCACTAACATTGTGTAAGTACAGTACACTATCTGTTGTAAAGTAATATATACTGATATACTAGTACTACAAAACTGAACTTCTTATTCCCACATCACTGCATTCACATATTCTCTTTCTAATGCGTTTGTATTGAATCGTAGTATTTGCCCGAAGGATATATGGATATAGAAATCTGTAAATACAAATGCATGCTAGAGATTGCTTATAGTCGCTATAGTTATATAAGTAATTCAACTTGTGTTTTGATGTGTTACCAAATTTTCAAATTATTCTCAAAAGATTACGTTTTTATGTTAGCTTTTCTAAGAGTCAAAAATGTTTCACTGACTCAAACAAACTCACGACAAACTTTACAACTGGACTCTATTCAGCTCTACATCTGTCAAATATTTCGAGTATTTAGCAAATAAAAAGAAATGTAGTATTTATTTAATCAGACTCGACAATCAACCTTTTTATAATGTATTATACAGTATATCAATAAAAAAATCTATAAAAATAGTTGTAAGACATACTATCAATAATATTTGCTGACATCAGACTCACTTAACTTTTCAGAAATTTTAAAATAAGGTGAAACAGATTCAGACTTATTTCAAATATTTATTTATTTTAGAGTAAAGATCTCCATAAAAATTCTAAAATGCATTTCAATCCGTTTCTCTAAAATTAATACTTATAATTGGTTTACTTTAATTGTTTAACATTTGTAATTTTTTTATCTGATTTTGAAACTTTTAATAATTAATTTTTATAAATAATTAAAAAAATTATAAAAATCTTAATTAAGTTAATGACCGAAATGTTTCAATTGCTGATGAGGTCTGCTGAAAATTAATTTATTTGCCATAAATTTCCAAAATATAAGTAAAACACTTTAATTATATATACAAAATACCAAAATCTAAATTTTAACTCATCATTTTCAGTACATCTGACCTTTTTTAACAAGTTTATAATCGTTACCCCCTTTTTAAATTTGTTCATTAATAATAAATGTTTGGTTTGAATACTAAACTAACTTAAAGTTATATTTGAAGTGCACAATCAATTCAAATTGTGGTTCACATTGAATAAAATTCTAATTAAACATTAACCAAGGATTAAATGGAATAAAGGGATTATTGATTTCTATTGTTTTTTATTATAAAACTGATGTCGAATTGATAGAATTTATATTTGAATCTACTCTTCAATATATTCCACTTAAAATAATTGGAAAATTCTTCTTTAAATTAAATACTTTATCTTTAAATTGAAGTCTACGCCACTGAATGGTTGTTATGACTACGGTTTAATTTTAATGCTTCTTAACCTCACATTATTGTCTAATGCATTGTCTTATTCTGTTTGTACATATTTTTTTGTTACCGATTACAGAATCATAGAGTTTTTATTACCGAAAAATGTTAAGCCCCGATAATATTATATCTTCGATGTACAGTATGTTCTGTTTTCCAAAGTTTGTGTATCTTTTTTATGTGGATTTATGTGATCATCCCATAGAATATAATGTTACATATATTCACTTTAAATACCAATTTTTGAACAATTCCTGTTCTTCTCAATTTGAATACAGTTTTGTTGATTGACACCAAATATAGAAAAAATCAAATAGTAATTCAATTTATTCAATCAATTCTTACTGATTGACCTCAACTAATGAATTAAGAGTTTAAGTTTTTAATAGTTTAATTTTGAAACAAACTCATATACAGGAGAAGCTTCTTAATAACGGGAATTCTTATAAAAGTAAAAAAAAACACTTTAAATCCCTTAAAATCATGAGTTATGAGATACTGTATAACTTTCTTATATCTATTATCTTTCACTTTTATGCCAAATAAAACATAAATATTGTTTCAAATCTTCTATTCTATTACGTTAACTTTGGTATAAAAGTTAAGTCAGTTTAGATATATGGCCATCGTTCTGACCCTTTGTTATGTAGCCCTTATTTTTTAATATTTGATTTTATTCTTACTTACATTAGGCTTAGATTTTCATTTTGCTTACCAGAAGGCTTTGCCTCTTTTTCTTGTTCAAGAATAAATTCCCTCTTTCTCTCTTAGCCATAAGCGATGATACATTTTTATTCTTATGTGTTGTCCAATATTTTTTTAGTCGAATTTTACTATAGAATAATGGTTTGTCTTGCCTTTTATTTGGATGCTCTCTATAAACATACTGTATGTGTGCATTCGTTTTTCCATTTCAGCTATAATTGTACTCAACTTTCGCTTTTCGTGCTTTACTTTCTTAATATTTTTCTATTGAGCTCATAAAAGCGTTGAATATATCAATATATATTATATTATATTATATTATACTTATTATATTTGTTTGTGTGTCAAATAAATTGGAAACCTTTTTAGAATTATTGAACATAATGACTGCATATACACAATAAAGATATTTTATATTGTTTACCATTTATCGTATAATAATTTAATGGGTTGATCGCTATTTAGTCTTCTCTAATCATTCAATAGCTCACAAATAGTTATTCTGACTGTTCTCACACATTTTCATTCAATTTGATTTATTTGATCACTTTTTAAACCAAAATCTAAGATTTGATTCTCGTACCAAAGTTAATCATTTCAATCCTGAAAGTCACTTATTTTAGAATATTATTAGTTTTATAATTAAATAGCATTTTAGTGTAAGTAACAAATTGATTAAAATTTTATTACTCTATGTATTTTTAGTGACTAAAAATAAATTAATTTTCAATTTCAAGGTATTTATTATATCAATATTTATGTACAAATGTATAGTCTAGAAAATCAAATTATTTCAGTATAATTTTTTAAATTTGACAAAATAAGTAAATACTGAAAATAATTTTTGATTCCTAAAGAAAAATATTATTTTGATTTGAATTTGTTGAGCAGACTTTTAGAGAATTGTGTGCACTATTTTTTGAATATTTCTTTTTCGTCATTTTTTAGTTCAAAGAAAGAAATGCTTATCCCTTAATATCAGAAGTTTAGCTTTAAAAAAGTCAGCAAAAACATAATGCACTCATATATATGTGTAAATTATCAAAAGTGAAAAACGTGTGCTTAACTTTAATATTATTTATTAGCTCTGACTCGGGAACACATTTCTGCTTTTTAGTCACCATTCATCTAAATGGCAATTTTTTCTTTAGTGAAACCCCTGCCGCGATTTAATTTATGAATTTGTCACTTTGTTGATACTTTTTTCATAAAACTTATCCTTATTCTTAGCTTTCCTTATAATGTTAGCATTTTAAGCATTAAATTGAGGCTCGTTTTGGATCAGCACTGATTGGTCCCTTGTGTGGTGTGTGTCGTGCTATTGCAAATGTCATTCTTATTTCTTTGTCTCTTTTTCTGTTGATGACAATGCTTATAGTGATACCCAAAATCAATGCTAATCACATATAGTGTCACAACTTTTAGAGACACCTGAAAGACGCTTCTGTGAGAATTAATGAATACACTGACACAGGTTTACCTCAGCTGCCGATTGCATAGGTTTTGTGTGTGATTATTATTAGAGCGAATCGTCTATCATTAGAGTCCGAAGAATTATGCGATCGCATAAAGCAGCATAATTTTTTACAAGTCGCATAAATTATATGATCTGCATAATATCGCATAATTTGATAATTTTGTAACAGCTATTTTTAAATTAAAATTGCAATATTTAAACATATTAATTATTATGAGTATAATTAGTGATGAAAAGTTTTCTTATATTTCTATTTCATGTAAGTGGAAACAAAGTTCAGTAGAAATGGAAAAATAAGTTTTTTTTCATAAAAATACATTTTTAACACTACTGTACAGAGTGAAAATTAAAAATATATGACCAATTTTAAAAATTTAAATAAAGTTTCTACATTACTTTTAATAATTAAGAGTTAATTAAATTTTTCTGTTATGACATCTCTCAAGAAATTGTTTTATTATTTAACAGAATTACTTTAATAGTTAGTAATGCTTTCTTGAGGTTATGCTTTAATTTAAAGGCATCTTAAATAACGCCATATTAAATTATAAAATCATTTATTTTTGTCAAATAATATTCGCGTTATTTCACAAATAGTGATATAGTTTGAACGTTTTACTCTCATTAATTCTCACAAAATTGGACCCTATTTTTCAGCATAATTTTTTGGGCTTTGTTTGTGATATTCGAAACGTCAGGTGCATATAATTTTTAATGTCACTCATGATTATGACTGTAACGATGATGACTTGCGTGCATTCGAATAAGGAAGAGATCCGAGTTATGCAAGTTTACAAACTATCAAAACTACTTTCAGTACTTTCAGTGTAGACAAAAATGATATTTGCATGCAATGCAATCTTCTCAATGCTTAGTTTTATGTTAAGTTTAACGCATGCATTAGTACTGCATGCATTGGAAAGATTATCCTCTTTCACATACGTCTCTCTGCTCTCTGCCATTCGGGTCGATCTCTCAATCTGGCATTAGTTCGTCACTGAAATGGTTGGTTCGTCTATTTAGTTGACTCTTAGTCTCTCGTCACTAATAATTCTCATATGGGCAGCAGCTGCTGGTTCGTTGGTTTCCCGGAAATGTCTTCTGCTCTCAGGCTCTTTACTTTGGTTGAGTAATACAATACCTGATGATGATGATGATGGCAAAGGCAAACTTTAGTTAAGCTAAAATGCAACTTTTGCTGACTGCTCCCAAACCATTATAACTCCAGATTTTAATAAACACTAATATCGGCTTCTTTGGTCTCATAAAAATAAAACCAACTTTTAATTATCATTAGTTTCGTATTGATATTTATTTATATTTATAGAATATATGCATTCAGATATTCAATACATAAACCCTCTCAATAATATATTGTTAGATTTAACTTTCTTTAATATTTCTCAACAATTATTGATTATACTCGTAATTAACAAATTTTTTCGTCAATATATTCAATAATACAATTTTAGACAGCTTTTGAA
This sequence comes from Nanhermannia elegantula, assembly GCA_034699485.1. NCBI lineage: Eukaryota > Metazoa > Arthropoda > Arachnida > Sarcoptiformes > Nanhermanniidae > Nanhermannia > Nanhermannia elegantula. Next base: position 10,132 of record JAQGCH010000171.1, read on the forward strand.
CGAAAACTCTGAATTAAGAATTTAAATAAAATTCATTAAATTAGTATTTGTAACCCTATTCGTTAACTTTATTTATTACAAACAAAAATAGAGGCCATAGCAGCTATATTTACCGTATTTTGTACTATTGATAATAATCTATGAATATAAGAAAATTTTATTATCGTTTAAGAAAAATATGTTAAAACCTTTAATAAAAATTTTAAAGCCCTACTAGAAATTAGAGCTTTTCAAAAGTAAGTTTTTTTAATACTGTACTGTACCGTACTGTCAGATTTTTAAACAGTAATACTGTATTTTACTGAATTTTATTGTATTTTATTAAAACTTTATTTTTTCAAAATTATAGCATACAAACAATTTAAATGATAATTAGATCTTATAAAAAGCATTTTATCAAAATTTTCAGTTTCAAGTGTTGAACGATTTTTACTTAAAGTTAAATATTAATAATTGAAAATGCATTCACTTCAAAGATTATTTATGGTTATTAAGAAAAGTTTGTTAGTTTGTTGGCCAATAAAGAGATTTATGGCACAATCACTTGATTTTGAATGTTTTAGATGAAAAAATTCGTAATAGCTATGTTTTGCTTTTCAGTAAATAACAAATTTCAGTAAATTTCAGTAAACAGTATTTTTCAGCAAATTACAGATTACTGTTCTGTACTGTATCTCATATATATTTTACATCTCATATGTATTACAGTACAGTAATTTTCAGTATGCTGTTTTTTACTGTACTATTGAAAAGCTCTACTAGAAATCGATTCAAATACTTTTGTTGTTATAGCACTTTAAGTCAATCACTCTATCTATTAGGCGAATAAATGATTATGAAAATGGATTATAAAACATTTTGTTTTGGGTAAATTGTTCGCCATTAAAATAAGTCATTCATAACTATTTAATCAATTCAAATTTGGATTATGATATGCAATAAAGTTATATTTATTACCCGTTAATAAGTCATCTCCTCTACACCCAGACTAAAAATTAAATCATATATTAGTTTATTGGTCAGCCCTAATGTATTGTAAGCTAAATATTTATTAGACATTATTCAGTTTCATATATTAAAAAACATCCAAACAATAATTTTCTTAAATAATAATAGATTTAAAGTACCTGTATTTCAAAAGCAATTTATATACAATATGAATATATAACAATATATGTATAGCCATCCCTTGTTTATATCAAAAATATCCGCATTAAGCTTGCATTTTATTTAAAACTTATGTTGCCCTCATTTAGTCGAGTCTTTATTATTTTGTTTGCAAAAGTTTTCGAATTCCTAAATTCAAAAGTTATTCTTTGAAAATGAAATTTTCGATTTTTTGTGGCCTTCATTTGATTATAACACCACCGCTTTGGGTGTTATATTGAATACTTAGTTGCTTTACCCACTGGTAAACCCAATCGCACCATTACATTACACCATTTGTGTTTCTTCCCACGAACCTGTTTAAGTTATAACTTTAACATTATATGCGACCGCACATTATTTACCAGACAAACAAAATGATGAACTATCAGAAAAGTTATAAAAAATATGAGACATGAGCGAAGAGCAGAGGGAGAGGCAGAAACAGACAGAGACAGACAGAGACAGAGAAATTTTTATTCTAAATCCAGAACAATGAATAATTATTCTTCATGCCTCAGGTCTTATGAGGTTCAATATTTCATTATATACAATACATACTTTACACAAATAAATATTTTACCAGTAAGTACTCATTTCGCATCTGATTTGATACAATTGTAGCACATATACTGATACTTTTGATGTTAAAGTTATATTTTCGCAGATAATCTAATATTTTATATTAAGGTTTAACACACAATTGACTGATAGACTAATGTAAACGTTAATTCTGTATGAGCTAAGATTTGGATAATTGTATAATCAGTTGTATAAAATCATATTAAAGTAAAAACATTCAATCAGTTATAGATATTAATTTGACTACAAATAAACTCACACACACACTCCTTTCTCTCTCTCTCTCTCTCTCTCTCTCTCTCTCTCTCTCTCTCTCTCTCTCTATTCTGCTTTATCTTCAAAATGATAGAATTTTATGCTCACATCCAATAATAATTGTAAGTTTGATATTCATTTGAGATTAACTTTGGCGGTGAGATTGAGAATGATTGCTGGGATTAAATAAAGGCTTAGTCTTTTGTGGTTGCAATTAAGCTCTTTTAAGGGCAAGAAATATGTTTATGTTTTAGCAAAAATAGATCCAAAAGAGTCTCTAATTCGAGTTGGATGTGGTTTTTAAACTGTTTTGGGAATTTAAGCGATGTGTGGTATTAACTATTTACAAAAGTTCATCTCAAAAAACTGTTATAAACCATGAAAGACATGATAACTTAAGATTTTCTCAAAAAATGTTAAGGATTTTCTTAATGCTTTTCTTATTACTGTTATTTATTTACTTAAAATCTATCTCAACTTTTCTTCATTAAAACTTTTTCAATATTCTTTAATTTGTGAAGAACTAAAATTAACATTAGAAAGCACTTCAGCGTGTTATGAAAAGCTACGATTAAAATAAACTGTAACATAAAAATAAGAAAGTTTAGAAATCTGTTCGTTTAGATATGTATTGTTTCCATTGCATCAATTATATTGGAAGTTGAACCTAATTCTCATCCTTATGTTAGCCACTACTTCACTCCACTCCACTTTACTGTTTCCATAGCAATTCGATCGAATATAGTTTTGACCCTTTTCTTGCTTCATTCCCTTATCATCACTAAAACAACTTAAACTTTCTGTTTCTCTATTGTTGAAAATATATTTTTTGACTCTATTTCTTTGTTGTTTACCTTTAAAACTATTATTATCGCTAAAATCTATTTTTATGAATACTTTCATACTATTGTTAATCAATTATAATATAATTGAACCTATTTTTATGCAATTTATATTGATTAAGTTTTTTATGTGGTATTCTTCTCATGAAGATTTCCTTATAATAAGATTTAAGACATTTGTTAGAATACAGTCGAAGCCAGTATTAGAACGTCTTGTATTTTTAGTCTTTTTCTCCAAAACGAGATTATCTGAAATGTTTCTCTGAGTTTATGCACAGGAAATGATAATTACTGAATAGTTTAGTAATTATTTAAATGATAGTATCTTTTCGTAAACTTTTATTACAGAAATAGTAGCAAAGTTTGAGTTCTAAGAGTTAGTCCTCAGATCTCAAGAGAATCAGTTTTGTTCGTACAACGATTTAGCATTTTTCTGTCTATCAAATTGTTCTCCGCAGTGAATTGGTGTTTGCGACCGCAAAATCTGGTGCATTCACTGAATCTTTGAACTCAATACAATACTAGATATGTGGATAGAAATGGTTGAATGCAGATAAGCAAAAATGTGCATTTCTTTGTTTGAATTATTTGAAGAAAATAAAATCAATACATATCAGGTTAAGTGACTGAGACAATGAAAAATGATTTATATTTACAACAACAAGAAGTTCTGTAACAGAATATTCAAAGTAAAAAAATCAGTTATGCATTGAATAAATAATATGGTATGCAAAACAATTTTTAACATATTTATATTTACTTTCAAAATGAAGTTTCCAAAAGTTATTCAACAAATTTTTCAGTTTGTTTCAAAAATATTTGTCTTTATATTAGTTGTATTGTAAAAACTGTTGATTTATGTATTTTCTCACAAATATATTATTCAAATATTAAAATTCAAATCTTCTACTCTACAAATGAACATAAGTTTTATGAGTGCAGCATAAATAATAGTTAAAAGTCAAGTCTTCATAAATCTATAAATCTTATTCATTTCAATCAAATGGTTGTAACTCCAAATGGGTGATCATATAATGTGAGACAACAATGTTTGAGAACAAAAACTTTAATACATAGTATATACAGTATATATTAGCAAATATTTGCTTATTGTGATGACTAAATAAATCAGAAACAATATTTCAAACAAACGCAGAATCATTATAAAGGCTTTGAGGAAAATATAATTTCTCAAATTTTAAGTAATACATTACAGCAGAGTTTACCAAAATTGGAATTCGTTAAACATTGAGTTATTTGCAATTATTTCACTAATTTTTATTAAAAAAGATAAAGTTTTGTGGAGATTCTGCATTTATCTTCTGTTTTTTGTAGAGTTTGATTAATTCTTTTACTGTTGTTATAAATATTTTTTTCAAATACTGCACCATTTTTGCCACTTTTAACAAAACTTTCAAATTTCAATAAAATTATTATTAAAATTGAATTAAAAATATACAATTATTCATCTATTCGCGAATATTATTGTTCCATAAATACGGGAAGAGCTTGTGAAAGATTTAATGGTACCTGAAATTAAAAATTCTTGAAATCACTACATTACAGTATAATTGAGGAAACAGGTATCTTGCATAGCAACCAGAAAAGATGCGTTACTATGTAGGAATTCATATTTTCCCATTTCAATTGACATAAAATGCGAATCACAATAAACTAAAAAAAGACAGGGAATAAAAATACAACTGAAATATTATTTAAAATAAACGCGTATTGAAAAGAAATTGATAGAAACCTATTATTTATGATTGCAATACAATGTTTGTTTCTCCTGAACAGCACCAACTTTTTAAATGTAAATGTCAATCAATATTAAAACATAATATTTTTGCGATTAATTTTAAAATAATTGAATAAAAAATGTGCGTTAAGCTTATTTTCTATTTTGCTCATAAAGTTTTTATGCTTAACGTTTAAAAATATAACTCAAATTTCCTGCTTTTAATATAAAAAGAATATGATTCCACATAGAACTTGACGGATAGAAAATTATAGTGTATTTTTTGCTGCCTTTAAGCGAAACTCATACAACTTTAATATTGGTATAAGACTTGAAGACTTTATGAGTCAGTTAGGATCGGGGGATCACAAGCGGATTATTACTACTTTGCTAACAAATATACGATCAATATTAAATATGCAGCACTTTTTATGTGCTCGGTTGCTTTTGCTTCGAGAAATCTAACACTAAATATCATTATCCAAACAGATGCAGCAAATTATGGACGAATTTCTAATCATAACTGAAGTCAATTCGTCACTATTTTTTATAACTCTAAAATTTTTAAAAAAGCTCCTTTTTATTAAGCGTTATTTTCTATCTCTTTTCTACCTCTCTGTCTCTCATATGAAGAACATCTCATATAAATTAGTATAATAGCAAATACTCTGTAATCCTTAGTGAGTAGCATATATCGTAGTCTACTGTATATAAATTAATATCAATTATTAGTATAACTCACGGAGTTCTATGTCTTTTAAAATTCCCATTAAAGAAATCATTAAAAGCTTTATATTTATAAATCAAATTAGTTTTAAATGACTGAATGAAATACTTGTAAAATACTGACAAAAGTTTTGAAAGACTGCTAAAATAGAATTTTGTTTGTATTTCTCATCCAAATGATAACTTTGATATTTTATAATAGTTTTTATTTGACGGATGTATAAAAGTTGTCGCAACTTTTTCCTTAATGTTCTCGTGTTCCCATTAACAACTTCCCCCTCAACTCAATGCGATTTGTGATAGAAGTGATCTAACCCTCGACCGTTGATCATAAATAACTGACTTTTATGCACCATTCGCTATAATTTTTGGTTTAATACCTAAGAGTTTAAGGAAAGCTTTCTGTGGAATAGAAAGTACTTCGAAATATAACTTAGAATAACATATAACTTATTGGAATTTATGTCCTCAAATGTCATTCAAAACATTTTCTATTCATTTTTTATATGATTAGTTTTATTCGATTGCTTTCTTGTATCAAAATAAGGTATATTCAGCTTTACTCAAGACGTTGTTTTTTGAGAAACTGTTGTTTTCACAACAATGCTCTCCTGTTATACAGAGGGTGTTCACTTTTATTTTACCGATTAATTAAACCCTTGTATCTCAACAATTAATTAACTTATATTAATGAAATCGACACCAAATTAAAGCCCTTCATATTCTTTTAGTGATTGTATGGCAGTGGGTAAGTGGGTGCCTGAATTTTAACTTTTTCATTCTCCGAAAACCTTATTCTGTACTTATGACCGAATTTAATTGTTTGTGAAGTAAATCTCAATTTTTATCAGATTTTTAAAAACAATGTAATTTCATAATTCAAGAATCTTAAAAAGTTTCTTTGCTTTATTTGAAGCTCTTGCTAGAGATGGTTCATATTTGAAAATTTATAGATTAGTTAAAATTGAATAATCAGAAGTTTATTGCCGGTACATAAAAATCGTTCACTAATTTCAATTTCAATTAAATTTCAATTGTGACTGATTTTAATTTTATTTCACCTGAAATTTGTATTTATTTATTTATTTATTTAAGGATTAAAAATGAATGATTTTAGAGTATTTTTAATGTTGAGATATTTTAAGTAAGTTTAATAGCGCTAAACAAAAGTGTTTGCAAGAATATAATTGAAATCGCTTACCATTATTGATAATTTTTTTCGAAAAAAACACAATAAAAAGGTGAACTTCTGATCATTAATACAGAACTATTATTAGAGCATAAATTAGTTTCTAATGAAAAATTCTTTTTTGTTATGTATTTTTGGGTCGAACTCAAATGAAAAATGAGTTTTCTTAAGCCTGAAATGATTTTAATATTAGACTTCTTTGCTATTCAATTCTTAATTCAAGTTGTAGTATATTCTGTGTTCAATAATATACCACATACTATATATTTTATAAAGTCTCGAATGACTTGAAATTGTATTATCAGAAAATCGATTGACACGAAAATGTTAATGAAGAACATGAAAAAAGAAAAATAATTACTAAATTCATCACCAATTGCTATATATTAGAACAGAATACACAAAATTCAATTATCAATACGCGTAATGGACAGCACCCGAATTCTTTAAAATATAAAATAAAATATTAATCTTTTGATTTTGCATTTTTCTACTCATAAGATTTGGTATAAATAAGTTTATAGTTGTATATAAAATGCATAAGATTTACCATTAAAGTGAAAAGTAGTGGTGCAGTGAAACCTCTGAAGCAAAATTTTTGATATGATGTATGATGAATAGCATTTTCTCCCTTTATTGCCAAACTTTGCCATTGACTCCTATGAAAATTCTTTGCTCTTATTTTTATTGTATGCCTTACTTGATGGTTGATTTGATGGTATGCCACTTGAAGATGTAATGCAACTTCTACTTGAAAATGAGAACTTTTCTCCATTTCTCTTTGCCGGCGATGCAAAAGTAATAGATTGAAATTGTTGCTCATGTTGCTTATGTGCAGTACTTTTGAACAATTTGCGCCACTTTTTCTTCTTTTTATATAATATGTTTTCTCTGTAGTGTTAGTGTGAGATTGACGCGCCTTATTTGCCTGATGTGTGCATTTTGCATACACACATACTTTTGGGGATATTTTCTTTTGATTGAAATGCTTATGAGTTATTTGCTGTAAATTTTTCAGCCACCGATACCAGTGGTGAAATATAAGCTCAAATAAGTCACAACTTATGACTTCTTGAACAAAGTCAAACTCATTCCTTTTGATATATATAAAAAAAGTTTCCAAGAAATTTGGTCTAAAGGAGAAAATGTAAAACTTTTAAATTGCTTTGAAAGGCAAAGGCATTCTTGAGTTGATTGAATTTCATGTTAAAGAATTTTTCTTCAAAAAATTTTGAGAGAAAAAATAAAGCAAAATATTAAGAAAATTTTTACTAAAGAATAAATCTCTGTAAAAATAAAATAATTATTTCTTACAAATACAAATTTAACGCATAACTTATAAAATCAATATTTCCTTTTTTAACTCAAGCTTTTTGCAAATGGTGTTTGCAATGCATCGCAACTTTATTTTACTTGCGAAATGTGATGAACATTAGAGGACATTATTCAGCTAAAAGTGGTTCACTTTCTCTTATTCACTAACTTTTGTTTCACAGATCGAACGAATTGAGTTTACGATCGAAACTAAGCATTTTGTGCTATAATAACAATTTACTGTCAGCTTTCAAATGTTTTCCTCTACTTTAATCAAATTACATTACATTTACTTTGTTTTGCATTCATCCTATTGACCACTTTGATGATCGCCACTTAATCTCTTGTCTGTCGTCTGTCTGTTTCTTGGATTCTTTCATTCAATCTGTCCCACTATTGACTCACTGCTCATTCACTTAATCGCAATCAGTATATCATTGTTTGGTTAATTGCAAAATCTTCAATTTATTAATCATTCATTTCTCCACTACTTACGGGTTAGCTGGCATTGCAATAAATTATCTCTATTAACACATATAATATATAAAGCAGTAATGTCTTCATCTTAAGGAAATGAGACACTGAAAGATTAAATGGATTTCTGATATTTTTAATAATTTATTTACAAATAATTAATTTTATGTCAAATAAGACGGAGCGTTATATTTTGAGATCAATTATTTTCTATTAAAACTTTGAATTTGATATATTCTTATTTATTTTCTACTATAACTTAGTATTGACTTTCTAGAAACAAGTTTTATAAGTGCTGTTACTGTCACATACACTTTCTGATAAATAAATAAGTAATTTCTTTTGAATTTCCATTAAATGAGAGTAAATTCAATATTATTGTACAAATGAAACTTTTGACTTTGAATTACTATTAATAATAGAAAACACTGATTATTATAGAAACACTGATAATAATAGAAAAGAAGATTTGCTTATGCTTTTAGTCTAATATACTTTTTAACAAACTCTTTAAAAAAACACAATTATTTTTCTTTAATTCTTTAAATTGGCAAAAATATGAATTTTATAAATTAGGGCTCATGGGGCTCATGTACTTATACAGAATCTATAAATGAAATATCAATTTTTGGACTTAAACCCCTTAATATGCATTTGTGCTCATTTACTTGACCTTCTCTACCACCTTCTTTACTGTCAATGAATAGTAATATAAATTAGTAACGTACGAACCCATTCAGATTCTCTCCAATAATTAAAATTTCCTAATTATTAAATTTTTAGCACTCATCAGAGAATAAGAATAACATGATAAACAAGATGTTTTTCGAAATGTGACTTACTTTATCTTTTTTATAAACTAGTCAAACAATCTAAAGCCAAAGTGTAAAATTTCCTTTAAGAAAAATTGCGACTCAATTATAGCCTAAACCAATTTTATATCTTTCTAAAAATAAGAACTGACTCTTAGGCTACATATAGTTTTAATAGTAATCATTGCATTGTAAATAAGAGTCGTTCAAACCTTAATGATTAGGAAAATAATTTCCCAAAAGACTTTATTTTAATTAAAAGATTTCACTGAATTTCAAGTTTGTTTCTTATGAATCTATAAACATTGGTTGCATATTATTTGTTTGTCTTTTGTATTTATCTCTCAAGATCTTTCACTAGAAAATTAGTCATATCACTAGATTTATGACATCTCATTATACGAGTACAGCAGAACATCCAATTAATACCAAACCATTCAATTTTAAATGTTCTGTTCTTTTAACTGATTTAAATACATTTTATTTCGTTACAATAGAATTTCGATGCCTTTTCGCAATATTAAAATTATTTGTTTAAAATTTTAGTCTAAAAAGATTTTGTATTGAAATTAATAATATAAATATTAAATATAATTTCAATCATAACATAGAATATTTAATAATTATCATCTCATATGGAATTTAGACGATATGAGATATACTTTCAATAATATAAAATAATTTTGACGACTTTGTCCTTTAATTTGTTTGTATTCTTTTTCGCACATGTTGTTAATAACTTTAGTAAATCTATTTATAGGTTTTTAGATCATTATGACTGCTTCGCTACTTCTCGCCGTTTGTTTATTTATGAGTTTGAGTTAATTTAAAAATTATCGATATTTCAGTTTTACTTTTTGAAGTGACAAATAAATGACTGTTTAAATAAATAAGTTATTAGCTCTTATATTTGCGAATTTTAAAGCCCTTATAAAAGGATAAATCATTAAATCTAAAAGTTTATGAGTAACTCAATGCTAAGTACTAACATTTGAGTTATTTTTGAATTACACTAAAAATTGAACATGACCTCTCTGGATACCATGGATATATTTAAAACATTGAGTACAACGGTTAAGGCTCTCAGATCGAGTGCGGAATCAAATTGTTCTTTCGAATAACTAAACCCAATGATGTATGATATATGATGTGCTGCATCGAAATAAAAATTTTCATGTAGAGGCCTATCATTTAAAAACTTAATGTTATGATGTGAGTCTATGGTAAATGTATTTTTTAAAAACTTATTTCTCAGGCTGGGATGGCCAGGGGGAGTATCAGCACAATACTCCCTAGCCCGACTTGAGCAAAAACGTATACCCCCTCCCCAATGAAAGTGTTAATATAGGCTTCTATGGAGTATACAAGCACCATCTAGGGGTCATAGGTAAAATTTGCCATTGTCGACATTGGCCATCCCAGTTTCTCGGGAACGGTTAATGGGACGTCTTCTCAATTTGAACAAAATTGTTTCTTTTAAAGATAATTTAAATAAAGTATTAACAGAACAATTATACGGTTCTTAATAAAGCATTGATTGACTACTTTTCGGATCTTTTTACTATTTAGTTAAAAATGAAATTTTCGAAGTGATGCTGAACTTATTTTAGCTGAACTGAAAAGCCATTATATTGTTTGAAAGTTTGACCATAATTTTGTTTTTATATTGTTGTCATGAACTGGTAAAACATTAGAGCGTCTTTACCAGTCCTTACCAGTCGTGATGATGATGATTATGATGATGAATAAAGCGAGAGATGAGCCAACTTCTTCTGTAGCCATAAAGTGTTTTGCCATTAAGAGACACCTAAGCTTTATGCAGTTCCTTATCATTTCAAAAACTGCAACAATTCTTTGCCTAAAGTCCTCCCACAGGCAGAACGTCATTAAGGACAACAAATTACTCTCAATTATTAGAAACCGTTAAAAGTCGAAACGAGTCAACATTTTTTAAAAGGTCGAAATTACAATTGTGGCCATTTATATGTTGACTGAGTCCGAGTGATTCAACCAATTTCGCTCTGAGCTAACAATTCTATTTACTTTATTTAGTTTTTCACCAATAATTCCTAAAACATTTTTCCATAATTAGAAATAACTCCTATTTTACTTTTTCATTAAATAAAAAACAACATAATATTATATTTTTGTAAAAGTATTAACTCAAATGGAGGACAAGCCTTACATTTGAGCTCAGATCTAAAAAATGAGTAAATTATTTAACCATTTATTCCATTTTGAAGAGACAAACAAATGGAATCTTATTTATTTGGAATTGAATTATGGTTTCAAATGTTCACTTCATTTTTGTTTATAGAGATCAGTTTTACCATAACTTGAATCATAGAAATGATACATTTGTTGGAAATAATTTTATGGCATTTAATAAAAAATAAAATAAATGATTCAAAAATAATGATATAAAGTGAAAAAATAGAATTTTAAGTACATCTAAGTTATGAAGTTTTATTTTATTATTGTTTCATTTTATTAAACTTTTGAATTCAATATTCAAATAACGCATATTTGCCTAAACTTTAAAATTATTATTATTCTAGTTATTAGTTTATATGGTTTATATCGATTTGAATTGGGAAAGAATTAATTATATTTTATTGCTAGAAATTATTCTTTATTTGATTTTCCTTAATATGTTTTCCATTTAACAGTAGAAACGTCAGAAAGTATTGCTTAAGGTATTGAAATGTAATTTTATTTATAAAGTTATTGAAGTTGAAGAAAACAATAATGAAATAAATGAGTTCTTTTCTGTTTTTGCTCTGATCGAAGTCTGTTTGCTGATTGTCAAACATTTTTTGTCTTTAGTTTGTTAAGCAGTAAATAGTCGTAAATCTCGAAGTCATTGAGTGATTTTGGCGCCTCACCAGTCACTTAATTAAAACGAATGGCCGCCAATCGATTTGGTTGATATGATACTTCTTCACTATTAACAACTACTATTAGCATCAATTGGCGAAACGGTTTCTCTTCTATCTATTAATAACAATGAATGTTAAAACTGAAGCTTTCACTTTAACTATTACTTTGCTCGACAAAAATCTTTCTTAAGTTAATACCCGAACTGATGTTTTTGCTGAAGAATTAAAGATAAAAGAAAGAGTAAATGTGAGACATTGAACAATAGTAAATAATAGTATTAGTATTAGCTCGTAATTCGCCAAATGATAAGCTTCTTTTCAAGATTATTACACAAAACAAGAAAATCCAAATAAAAAATGCCTTTACATCAGGTTAATGTCCATTTGTTTTTGAGAAAGAATAGAAAACTTTAGCTCTCTTTTTATTTATTATGTTTATTATCACTTTATATAAAGCATTGCTACACAATTCTGTATAACTAGACTTAGTTAGCTTTCCGTCACTTTTCTGTTCGTATCTATTGCTTAGAGCAGAGTTACTGTACAACATAGTTATGTAATGCAATAGATCTAATGTAACATAATTTAATAGATTTATTTCAATTTGATTCATATTATTGATTGAATCGTCACCTTTTAAAAGCAACTTTAATGACCTGAAGTGACACTCTATTTACAGTATACTTTCTGCATATCATTATTACTAAAGTGAGACTTCATGCAAAAATATAAGCTGTTTGTCGTTCACGAAAACATTATGAAGAATATTATAATTATAGTGTTGTTATGACAACTGATTAAGTTTCCGTATTTCTTATCTATCTTTTATTGTTTTTAATGGCATATAAAGAATTAGAGAAATAGCATTTTCATTTGCGAACTAAATTTTAAATGAATAAAATCTGCATTTCTTTTATCAAATTATAAGTAATATTCTATTTTCATTTAGTTTTTGGAGACATAATTTTAATTTTGTAATAATGTAAAGAATAAGCATTTGTATAAGCCTTAAATTATATATATTTAAAATTGTTTCGTTTTTTTGTTTTGCAGTCTTTAGTGAACTTGACTTTATTTAGCTGTAGTCTAAGTTTTCAAGTAAATTGAGACTGAGTTCAAACGAGATTTACTTTGATATCACTAACAATTCGGACTCAAAATCATTTTGCTTTTAGTTTTGCTGCTCTTGTGCATTAAATTACTGCTACCACTAAACTAAAGAAAGCTGATATTGTGATCACCAGAGCCTTGACTTCTTCAGGGCTAATACTAGTAATACCTTTTCTTTTGATAGAACAAACCCAAAATTTAGGACTGCTATTTATTTTGTGTTACTTCAAAATTTAATAATATTAATATTAGTTAAAGGTATTTATAAATTGTGTTAAATTATACAGTATTGAGTGTTTTTTGTTGTTGCAGAGCTGTTATACTCGGCTCGAAAAGTTGCCAATAAAAGTAACATTCGGAAATTATATATTTTTCCGAAAAGCCCGGTTTCCTATCATTTGAAACCCCTGCAAACATTATTGAGTTCTATAGTGCAGCACCCAATTGATTGCATAGGTCTCAACTTTTATATATTGCCATATATTTGACTTAAACTATAAAACACATTGCAGGCTATTTCAGTTCTCAATTTGATGTGCAATACCCGAAAATTTGTTGTGCTTTTCAAAAAGCTTATAGTATGCCAACAATAATAGGAGAATGAGAATGTTACAATAATAACAATAATAATAAGAAAATACTGCAATAAATATAATGTTGTCTTTTTCAAAATATGTAATTTTTTATATTTTCTTTTTTATACAAAAAACTTACAAAATTTACTAAAACTGACTATATTTGAAATAATTCCCAAATGAAACTCGCATTTCGAAAGCGCTTATTTCTTATATTAAGTTAAATCCAATTAAAGCAAATTAATTGTGTGTCGACTTTTGTAAATCTTATCGTCTTTTATAGTTGATTGACAAATATGTGATTTATTTATACGTCTATTAACACGATTAATCGCTGCTAACAGTAATTCTAACTAAAATGTACAGTACTATAAGTGTGATGGATTGCTTCAATATGTGATTGTTTGTAGTAAATCATTTGTTTTATCATTTAATGCGATTTTTTATGTCATCGCAATAAGTCTTTGTTCATTTTATCTAAAATAAACGTATCTCTAATCGCTATTACTTCCCAAAAGGGAATTCAATTTTTTCTCATTTTACTCATTTCATGATTACATAAATATTTTTGCAGTTTTAGTCTATTCTAATCAAAATGATCCGTTGATAATATTTTAATTATAAGATTTACTTTTATTTCTCAAATAAAATGCTAAATTATGAGCTCATCCATAACTTTTATGAGTCTATATCTCAGAGCTCTAATATCTCTCACGCTCTCAATTATCTTTTTCGTCAAAGCTTATGACACTTTTAACTATGATCGTCGCATAGATGCCATTCACTTGCTTTAGTAACGATATGCAGTCAAGAGTCTGTAAATGATTGATAACCATTTGCTTTTGACACATCAATTAAGAAGTGATCCTAACTTTAAAAAGTTGGTCATCCAGACTAGTGATTCGCTAAATGAGCATTTGTGATGGCGTTGTGCTGTGAAATTGTTTCCATCACCATCCAAATGATAATCGTAATGCACTGTCTCTTCAATGCATGTCTGCCCTTAAGCTTTCTTCAATGATAAACTCAAAAAAGAACAAAAGCATCATTTAGTCAAATAAAATCATTTCAGACACTTAAATACTACGGCACCAGTTTTTTAAATTATTCTAATAATTATTATATAATTAATTTTAATAAATATATTTTAATATTTTAATATTTAACATAACAATTAAGTTCTTAATAACGGTTAATTTTAATTTTATGATCACTTCATTTATTTAACACTTTAAATCTGCTAATTATCTATTTCCTCAAAACTGGTTTAGAATTCTATTTTAATATATTTTGCTGAAGAGTACAAAAGATTTTATTGTATACAGTAATCGTTTGGTTGACTTCTACCATATTTGAGAAAACAGCAAAAAGAAACGAAAATAAATTTTAACGTTTGAACAATTATAACAGAAACGTGTTTTGTTTGAACGATTATAAAAAGATTGCACAAAGAAATGATGTGATGCAGAGTAATGAGAATTAGATGAGAATCAAACAAACACATAGACAACACGTTAAATTTCCTTTTAGTCGTTGGTATTGTTAATGATGATTCAGAAGAATCAACGAGTAATAATATTTACTCAACTTTTATTTCAAAATGACATTTTCCTTCTGATTTCTTTCTGATTCTTAAATTCTTGGGTTGACTTTTCCCATAAAATAAAAACCTGACCAGAATTCAATCGGTATTTTGGAAATAAAAACAGACAGCACTTCATTTAGTGCTAGATTTTTAGTCAATTGAAGAATCCAATCAAAATTTTACTTTTTATATTAACAACTTATCTAATTATTATAAACAAAATTTTATTATTCAAAACTTATTTGTGCAGTTTTAATGTGTTAATAAATATACGATTTTTTAGATCTAAAATAATATTATACATGTATTCTTTACCTCAAAGCTAAGAAGTAGTGAAGATAATTTACTTCTATTTCCATTTTAATGTTAATACATGATTACTAATACTATTTTTATTTCACATCATCTAAATTTTAAGATTTCACACCTATTCCATTCACAACTTTTTTGCTACTTTAACATCATTCAAATAATTAAAAGTTTCTGCAGAATTTATTTAATTAAATTATTGTGTTTACAGAATTACATCATTATTGTCATTATTACAGTATTAAATAACTTGATTGCAATGTAAATTTTATCAAAATTCAATGCTATCAAACGAGTTAATATTTTGATAAATTTTTCCACATTTACACTTCAATTCCTTTTTAACCATGATTTCCATTTATATTCCACTTCTATGTAATTTTTAGATTGCACTTCAATTCCATTTTTATTTTTACAATTTCATTTATATTCCATTGAAGTGAGTGGTTCACTATTAAAATTATTCCATCAAAAATTTAGTTCGTCGTTGAAATCGGTTGAAATCTGCTTTAAATAAATTCTTAACAAAGTTAAACTTATATTTTAGTGTACTGTACTAACCAACTAACTAACTTTTAATTTAGTTTATAAAGAAACTTAAAAATCGGGGAATTTTTTATAAAATAAATTTTTGATGAGATGCTTCGAACTAGAGATTTCTTGTGTTCCTATTGAATAATCACCTGTACTGTACACCCTTTGTAATAAAAGCGGTTATAAGAATTTTGAAATTTGATTTTCATGAATATGTTTATACCAAAAAGAGCAATAAGTGCCTGAATTCTTATGATACAATATACAATATATATTGTAATTTGGAGTAGAAATCAAACTAAAATTTTAAAATATCAAGAATAATATTTTTTTTAATGTTTATTTTAATAAGATTTAATGTTGAAATTGTGTAACCACGCATTTCTCATGTAGAGAATTCGACTGAACTGACCAGATTTTCTTATCAATTTTCAAAGGAATAGTGCTCTGTCTTTCATTGCTTTTTTTGTGAAAATATAAACTTTGATCTCTCCTTGATTTTGATTTTTGAGCTGTCAAAAAAAGCTGTCCAAAAAGTCCAATAATTAGAGTTATACTTGCTTTCACAACTCTTTTCATTCAGTGAAAAATTCATTAAATTTAAATTATATTAAATTTTTTCTAAAACTGGTTGTTATATTGTATAAAATTAGGATAAATTTTTATGATTCCTTAAGAATCATTATTTTATTAAACACTATACTTTGTTATCCAGTAGAGCTCTTATTAGAGCTTATTAAAGAGCCAGTACAGAGCTCTTTAATAAAATTATCTTTTTTAAATAAATACATACTAATTCGTAAGAATTAGATCTTTCTTAATAACTTAAACTCTCAATTTTAGTTAAATAGTTTCAAAATATAATTTCTTAAATATACGATATCTCACAAATAAAGAAAGAGTGCTGAGAAAAAAATTTCAGTTTGAAATTTAATTACAATCATAACAATATTAGATTTTGTCGATTCTACAGTATTATGTTTAATGAAACTTTAAAACATCAATACTTCCATTTAAAATATAATGCTTACAAGTTTCTAAGCCACAAAATACAATCACATTTTTCTTATGCTTTTTTTGTTAATTAAATCTAGTCTTACGACCACTACTACTATTACTTAATCTTTTCATTTATTCTCTCCTCCATTCTATTCTTCCATTATATTCAAACTTCTTATCGCAATTTTAAGGAAACTAACTTTTCTGACATTTAATATTTACAACAAATAGAATATTTTTTCACAAGACTTATTTTACTTTGTTATGCAACAAAATTTCTCATTTCATCTTTTCATTTACCTTTTTCAACACTCTTTTCCCTAACTTTTGTAATGCCCTGAAAAGCAGATACAAGCAATACAAGCAATTACAATGAGAGCATACACAACAAAACTTTTCAACCGAACACAGTATCGCTTACTCGTAAGGTTTTGTTAACTAAATGTTTTTCATTTTTTAAAGCTATTCAAAACATTTGAATTTCATTTTGATGCGTTTCTATAAAGAGATTTGATTGTATTATGTTTATCATGCACTGTATTGAGTATTTTCAATTTCCTTTGTCATCAATTGTTAGTACCAACAAATGATAACATTTTTCGTAGAACTTTACATAATCTGTAAAACGAGAGGAACTAGAGATAAAATTATTTGAATGGAGAGTTTTCTTAAATTTGTTTTATATCTAAAATTAAGTTATTAGAAATTATATCGTATTTCGATCAGTAATTGCAAAACAGACAACTTTTATAGTTTGTGTCAACTTCATAATGATTACACTACAGCACAGTACGAATAAAGCAAACACACAATTTCCAGGAGAGCTTTTCTATTTTGAACTGTTATAAATAAATAACTTAAACAAATATTTTACAAGTGTTTTTTTAGCAAATTTTGTAAAAAAAATCTTGAAAAGTAAAATCATTTTTATTCAATTAAATGGTTTTTAGTTTTAAAAATCTTTAAACATAAAGTAAAGATTGTATACAAAAATATTTTAAACTAACATTGAATCACATTTATCTTTTGATCATTTTTATTATTTAGCTGAAAGAATTTCGAAAAGATAATTGAGATCAATGATTGAGACTCGAAACTCGAGAGTTATGACTCTCTGAAAAATATCCCTCTAGTTACTGCTAATTTTTTATGACAAGTCTTCCTAATGTAATATTCTGGTGTTGAGGCAGGTGTGGTCATCAAAGATACTCCTTTTTTCGTTAAAATATCTAAATAGAAATCTTTAATCATGATTTGGCCACACCCGGAATCGGAAAAATATCATTTAGACCTTGTTTTAGTTTATTATGTTCGACATTTTCAAAGTGCTGTTTTCAATAGACATACAGACAATACAGCCTATAATACCTGTATAAATACTGTACAAACCAAACCCCAGACTTTCAATCATAAGATCAGAGATTATTTTTCAATCAAACTTTAGTAAATGCCATTTTTTGTCATAATTGCTCGAATATTATTGTTCATCAACTTTATTATTATCTTTTCGAAGTTCTATACAGTATATTTAAAAAGCAATATATTATGCTTTAATATTAATTCTACTCTTTAAATGTTTGATTGATTTATAGTTTTACATAACTTTTTAAATAAAAGGTTTTTACGTTTCGCTATTTAGTAAAAATAGGTTATTCTTCAGATTATTATCAGTCATACTTTGCTGACAATGTCTAAAAAATACTTCACAGGTGTTCTCACTTTTATGAGTTGTATAGTTTTCTTTTGTACTCATTCACTGTCATTAACCATTTACTATCCTTTTTCCTTCTTTCTGATAATCTTTGGTCATGCAATACACTCATGTCGTGTATAAGATAATTAATTCGCATCTAAGAGGTCATGTTAGATCATAACCGAACTTTTTATTATCCTATTTGATCACTTGAATGTCGTCCTCGAAGGTATTCGATTGCAATTAAACTGTTTGAAAAACTCTACTTTTATTGAAATATATGGCAGAAACTCATCGTTCAATTTAAATGATTGTTCTGTTTGAATAGTCTATTATTTGAGTGATTTTTTACTTTTTATATAACTTCAAGTCTTATTTCTTTAAAAAAAGAGAAATAAGATGAACATAAATATCGTTCAAATGTAAGAGTCGGTGTCATTTCGTTCGGTTTCTATTTAATGAAGAGAAGGAAGAGTAGCATCAAAAAAGAATTGGTGGAAGGCATGGAAGGCATGATTGCACAAATATCGATTGATGATAACTTAGTTGATGGCTGATGTGCTGCTCTGGTAATGCTTTTGTTTGATGATCATTCTCACCAGGGATTTAGGAAATCGTATTCACCAAGCTTATTATATGCTTAACTAATTATAAACTAATTATTCTTATGAATTATGTTTACAATGATTTTTTCGACATAATCGTTATTAAATATTAATTATTGTAAAATTAAATGATCAAAAAGTTTAGCCAAAAAAATGTTTAAAAGAGCACATTTTCTAATAGGCGAACAAATAGCTGATGCGCTGCTTAGAGAGTTTCAGTTGCATAATGGAACATAACTTCTTGTACCAAATGAAATCCCAGCGAGGATTCCAATGATTTTTATTCCTCTAGTGAAGACAGAAAAAGGTTGACAATCATGAAGCGCTTTCATTGCGATTGATCGCATTTTAGACTTATTTTGTGATACATCGCCACTTTGGTTCGGTAGCAATCGTTATATATTCTTCATCTTAATCTAAACTTTGTAACTTTGGAGTCATTTCGTTCTCCTCTTCATTCATTCATTCATTCATTCATTTTTTTGTTCAATTCTTTATCAGCAAAAATGTCTTCAAACAAATGTCTTGAAACACGTGACGTTCTTTCATTTCAACTCAATGTTCATATTTATCTCTATTGATACAACTCTTCAAATTCAGCTTTTTTAGCACTATTTAGTTCTGGGACTCATCTAATAATATTTCTCTACTCCTCTGTCTGTCTATCTGTTTGTCTCTCTTTCTCTCTTCTCATCTCTTTTCTCATACTTTTCGAGTCTGACTTTAATGCTTCTCATATTTTGAGGGCCGGAGGGGATTAAGATAGTGACGACAGTGAACACTATTAACACTATTGGGATACA